>MU224968.1:6386425-6406198 GCA_018584345.1 Thuja plicata
TAGTAAAAAATGGGTGATCTTCTATCACAACATCTACAGAGTGGGGTTGCATTCCCTTTGCTTTTTTTTTACTTTTACTACTATTGGCTGTAATTTGTCTACGTACTTTCTCAAGGCAGCCCATTTGCATACAAGCATCTTGCCACATCAATGTCGGCATGTTCTCGACTTTGATTTTGAAATGTAGTTTCTAGTGGTCCCTTTCTTTTAAGTGTGTTTGTAGGGGGTGGTTCACTTTCAGTGCCAGTTGAGGTAGTAAAAAAGGGGCGATCTTCTATCACAACATCTATAGAGTGGGGTTGCATTCCCTTTTCTTTTTTTTACTTTTACTACTATTGGCTGTAATTTGTCTACGTTCTTTTCTCTCTTCTGCTGCCTCATGCTCTGCAATATATTGTAATACTGTTGCATTTGGTATAGGTGCTTCTTTTTTTCCGGGGCATTTCTTGACTCCTCTTCCAGGGAATCCACACAAATGGCCTACCCCACGATAATGTGAACTATTCCTTACTACATCACAACCCCGACATTTCCAACAGAATCCACCACCTCCGGGAAGGGCACTTACAATATCAACATACTTCCACAAAGGAGAATCAGAAGGGGGTTCTACTGTTTGGTCAATATTGCAGTTGCCTACTGAGGAAGAGGTAGATGCCATTGTAGTTCCTTTTCCTATGGCAAGAAATTTGTATACATATTCAATATAATAATAAAACAAGAGAATGAAAAATTCTG
Source organism: Thuja plicata (assembly GCA_018584345.1). Classification (NCBI taxonomy): domain Eukaryota; kingdom Viridiplantae; phylum Streptophyta; class Pinopsida; order Cupressales; family Cupressaceae; genus Thuja; species Thuja plicata. The sequence goes on from MU224968.1 coordinate 6,387,164, forward strand.
GAAAATAATGGACAATGAAAGAGAAATGAAAATAAAATAAAATGCTTAAACCGAAACAAAAACTTGAAGCAAATGGAACAAGAACTTACCTCTTCCACTCATCGTAAGCTTGCAAAGGTGTAGAAATGAGGCACAATCACTTGAAGAAGGTCCACAAATCAAACTTTCTCAACTCCTTGCACAACCAAGCTCTTGCTCAACCACCTATTTCCTCTTGCTCAAGACCAAATAACCTATTTGCACACCACAAATGAGAATTAGAAGTAAAAAAAACCTTTAAAATCACCTTTTTAGGGTTGTGGACGCCAAATGTTTATTAAATTTGTCATAAAAAACGTTTTTTCTGAACCCGCGCGCGAAATTCGCTGCAAGTTCGCAGCAAATTCATTTTTTTGTTTGAAGTTCGCCCGGGTTTGACCGTCTGCAACCCGAGTTCGAACTTGGTCCTGCGGTTGGGACCCTGCCCGGACCCACAGGCGGACCGGACCTAGACCCCGAACTGGTTCAAATTTATCCTAGTCTAGTGGGTCCAGGGCCGAACCCGGTATCCTAGATTGAAATAATAAATAAATGAAAATAACTTTAAAACAAAATCATATTTCACTCAAAAATAATGTAAATTAAAATTATAAGAGTATATAACTTAATGAACATTTTAACAAAAATATTTATTAGATTATATATTCTACAATTTTAATTTATATTATTTTTAAGTAAAATATGATTCCTTTCAAAATCATAACTCATCACTAAAAAATTATCAAATACAAGCTTATGATTTAATGAATATTATTTCTAAAAGAAACGATATTCATTAAATCATAACTTTGTATATGATAATTTTTAATATTGACTTATGATTTTGAAACCTAAGCTAAAACCTAAAGCATGATGAACACTACCTAAGGGAGACAAAAATATAATTCGAAGCCTAACCCAAGCTAATCCTAAGACATGAGCTACGGGTAGCAAAAACCAAAAAGAAACTATGGCAAATAAAACCCTACTCTAACCTCACGGTTTACAAAGGGTTGAGATACCCTAAAACATCTCATTTGCCTCATTTTGTTTTGTCACTATTGATGCTCCCGCTCTGCCTTCCTTGTTGCCGCCATCTCACTAGGGTTCGGACTTGCCACTTCTGTGATGAATTCCGCCATGAATGAAGGTTTGCTAAGGTCACGCTGCTTTGTCTCTTGTTGTTGGAAGCCATTCTTTTCTGAAAAAAACAGTCCATCTTCATGTGTTTTCTCGATTTGCCATGGCCGCGAGCTTCTGATATTTTCAAAGGTATGGTGAGCTTCTTGAAAGTTCTTCTTACCTTCACCATTCCATGTTGCTGTTCTTTTGCATAAAGCATGTGTTTTCTTCCATTGCTGAAACGACTTTACTTCCAGCAATTTCTTACGAATTCTGCCATATTTCCAAGAAAAATGTTGAATGATTCTTAAATGGGTTGCGGCTTTAAAATGTACATTTTATGTATTTCTGTGTTTTCGATGCTAATAACCGTGGCTCCATCTAAAAACAATGCTTTCACTCAGCTGGAACATGACATTTGAGGGTTTCCTTCCTAGGCTGCGGCCTTACGTGTTTTGTGTGCATCCTTGAATCTTTTCTGAAAATAACACTTACGACATACTATTCTATCATTCATATTGCTGAGTTTATCTTCTCTGCATCTTCACTTACATCTTCTTGTGTTGAGGGCTTTATAATTCTGTCCATGGTCGCAACTTTAATGGCTAGGGTTTGAAGCGCTTTCTTTGAAGTTTTTGTATATTGACCTTCCCTTTTTTATATGAATATAGTTGAATTTTCTGGAAATTTGTTTCACAGCATGCCAGGATAATACACATGACCTATATATTGCAGCTCCATTTTATAGCATTATTATTTGTGTCTCTTTATATGAGAAGTCCTCTTGTATTCGATAGTACTATCTTGTTCCTTGTTAGGCATCTCTGCTTCTATAATAGATACCATTTGTCACTATGACACCTCTTGACAACATGCTGATTGTTGCTCCAGACATATCTCATATACTACTGCTCACCTACTATGTCTCTTGCAATGTCCTGTACATAGCTGCAGTGTTTAATATCCTCCATGACCGCAGTTTGCTGCTGTGTAATTTGTCCTGTCATTATTGCTGCTGCTATAGCTTGATGATGCATGATTGTTTAATAATAGTGACTCCATGATCCTCCTGAAATAGTACTTTTATCTTTAATGGTGACTCCATGATCCTCCTGATGTTATATGATGAACATTACACAGAGTAGCCACAACTCTTATGTGGTCAATTGCCAAAGTTTGACCCTCTCCTATAAAATCAGATAAACCCTTCAATGCTGCCAAAGGTATGTCATGATGCTGGGGAAAATTTAAAGGGCTACCTTGTTTAAAAGGCACAAAAACAAAATTCATTGGAACAACCATTGTAACTGCTGAAACTTGTTGTACAGACTAAACAACAACTGAAAATGATGATACAACAACTGGAACACTTGTTGAAAATAGAAAACTACCTGAAGTTGCTGCTGTTAACACTGAATCAACAGAGATTTCTGGTTCAAATAGCTCAGTTCTGCAAGTTGGACTGGCTGAATGTCTGATTCTTCTTTTATAAACTTGAAAATGAGGGGTTGATACCTTAACCCTGCTTAATTGCTTTGTTCTTGAAAGAGTCCTCCCTCTTCTCTTGAGTGGCTCAAGCTGTAAATATTCGACAGAACCTTGACTTCTGGTTTGTATTCTTCTCATAAAACTTAAACATCACTGATCTTCAAACCTTGCATAGACAGAGTCGCCAAATATGCAAATCTCTTGAAAACTTGTTGGTTGCATATCAAAACAACAAGAAAGAATCTGACTAGGTCCCACCAGGCGTGCCAAAACTGTTAGCTCCAAAATTTTGCACCCAAATGCTAAGTTCTGAAACTTAAGCAATTTTGGAGTAACATGGGAACAATCACAAGCTTGTGGGTAAACTATAAGGGTGACTGAACCTCCGGATTCTAGGCCAGCTCCTTTTAAATATAACTTGGTATTTCACCTAATCTAAGAAAACTGGAAACTTGATGGAAAAAGGATAAGAAAGACTTAAGGTAAACAACTTGGATGAAACTGAAAAAGGAGGTGATACACCAAATAATAATGAAGAATAATGCTCTATCCTCACACAATGGACAACTGAAACCGATACAATCTGGACACAAATCCTTGAATGAACTGCTATTCATATAAATATCTCACGAGAAAACTCTTAAAGGATAAAAATGAAAGGATTTTGGCCACATTCAAAATTTATCTATAAGGTGTATTACTCATAACCTATGAACAACATAACTATTGCTTGAAAATGCAGAAAATGATACAAAACTTAAGGTTATAAAACAACACATCAAATAACACCAATCACCAATTCTGCAATCAAATAACTCTCCCAAACAGGTCCTCTGTATATGTAATATGCTCAAAGGCAGCAAAACAATGAATCAACACATGAGTTGATCAGAAAATGAGGAGAAAAAATGCCAAGTATAGAAAGTTATAAGTGCATATGTATACTCTTCCCAAAAATCCACTTATGACCAGCACTGGAACTTGGGTTAATGGGGCCCACAAAATCAATACCCCATCTCATAAATGGCTGGTCAACAACAATGGGCTGAAGAGGTAAGGTTGCAAGCATTTCTTTGCCTGCAAATAAGGCACTTTTCTAACATTTCCTTGCCCATGCATGGGTATCTTTAAACAAATCAGACCAATAATAGCCTTCTCTCATGATTTTAAGAGCTGTTGTTTTTGGACTGAAATGACCTCCTGAATCATGAAACTGTTCCAAACCCTTGTTGGTTTCATCAATATCAACACATCTCAGGAGCACACCATTAATATCCTTTATGAATAAAGTATCATTAATCAAGACATAAGGTATGGACTGCAACCTGAAATACCTTCTTTTGGATCTTTCAAGCTCTGGAGGACACTCGCTAGTCTTGAGGAAATGAACCATCTCCTTCAACCAGTTTGTTGGCTGCTCATCCACATCTGCAATATTGTTTATGAGCACTGCATCCCTGCTGTTTTTTGTATCCTAAATAGGCTCATCAGCCATTTGCTCACACAACCCCTTTCCTCTTACCAATTTGGTGATCTTAAAATCAACATCATACTCCATCATCTTGGTAAACCATCATGCACGCTTCTCATTAAGATCCCTGCTAAGCAAGAACTCTTTAACAATTGGGTGAGAAACCATGAGATGAATTTTGTTATTAGAAAGTAGATGTCTAAATTTTTTAAGACTTTTGACAACTGCATAAGCATGTTTTTCAACAAAACTGTAACACTGCTCAAAATCTTCAAGGCCTCTGCTGTAAAAAGCAATAGGCTGTTCAAAAGCTTCATTATTCTTCTGTACTAAAACAACAAAAATGACATCAATACTCCCATAGGCATAAAGAATGAAATCCTTGGAGAAATATGGATTTATCAAAGTAGGAGCATATGACAATGTTTCCTTAAATAACTGAAAATTATTCTTACCCTCTCTTGACCAAGTGAAAACAACATTTTTTTTTAACATTGTTGTTAAAGGCTTTAATAGTGAAGCAATATTAGGCATGAACCTTCTAACAAAGTTAATTCTACCAATGAAACTTTGCAAACCTTTCTTATGGCTGGGTAAGGGTAACTCCAGAATTGCTTTAATCCTTTCTACATCAATTCTGATGCCATCGTTTGAAACAATATGGCCTAAAGTTTGCCCTCATGGACTGAAAAACACACTTCTTGGGATTAAGGGAAATCCCAATCTCTCTGCATCTCTCAAAAACCTGCCTAAATGGGAAAAATGTGAATCAATAGTCTTAGAAAAAATAGTAATGTCATCTAGGTAAACAAGCACCATTTTATGCAACAAACAGTTTCATGATTCAGGAGGTCATTTCAGTCCAAAAACAACAGCTTTTAATATCATGAGAGCAGGCTATTATTGGTCTGATCTACTTAAAGATGCCCATGCATGGGGAACGAAATGTCAGAAATGTGCCTTATTTGCAAAAGCTGTTGTTTTTTAACTGAAATGACCTCCTAAATCATGAAACTGTTTGTTGTATAAAATGGTGCTTGTTTACTTGGATAACATTACTGTTTTTTCTAAGACTATTGATTTACATTTTTCCAATTTAAGGTAGGTTTTTGAGAGATGCAGAGAGTTTGGGATTTCTCTTAATCCCAAGAAGTGTGTTTTTTTAGTCCATGAGGGCAAGCTTTTAGGCCATATTGTTTCGAAGGATGGCATCAGGATTGATGCAGAAAGGATTAAAGTAATTCTAGAGTTACCCTTAGCCAACCATAAGAAATGTTTGCAAAGTTTCATTGGTAGAATTAACTTTGTTAGAAGGTTCATGCCTAATATTGCTTCATTATTAAAGCCTTTAACAACAATGTTAAAAAAGAATGTTGTTTTCACTTGGTCAAGAGAGGGTAAGAATAATTTTCAGTTATTAAAGGAAACATTGTCATCTACTCGTATGTTGATAAATCCAGATTTCTCCAAGGATTTCATTCTTTATGCCTATGGGAGTATTGATGCCAATTTTGCTGTTTTAGTACAGAAGAATAATGAAGGTTTTGAATAGCCTATTGCTTTTTACAGCAGAGTCCTTGAAGATTTTGAGCAGCATTACAGTTTTGTTGAGAAACATGCTTATGCAGTTGTCAAAAGTCTTAACAAAGTTAGACATTACTTTCTAATAACAAAATTCATCTCATGGTTTCTCACCCAAGTGTTAAGAGTTCTTGCTTAGTAGGGATCTTAATGAGAAGCGTGCAGGATGGATTACGAAGGTGATGGAGTACGATGTTGACATTAAGATCACCAAATTGGTAAGAGGAAACGGGTTGTGTGAGCAAATGGTTGATGAGCCTATTTAGGATACAAAAAACAACAAGGATGCAGTGCTGATAAATAACATTGCAGACCCGGATGAGCAGCCAACAGGCTGGTTGAAGGAGATGGTTCATTTCCTCAAGACTAGTGAGAGTCCTCTAGGGCTTAAAAGATCCAAATGAAGGTATTTCAAGTTGCAGTCCCTTATGTCTTGATTAATGATACTCTATTCAGAAAGGATATTAATGGTGTACTCCTGAGATGTGTTGATATCGATGAAACCAACAAGGTTTTGGAACAATTTCATGATTCAGGAGGTCATTTCAGTCCAAAAATAACAACTTTTAAAATCATGAGAGAAGGCTATTATTGGTCTGATCTGTTTCAAGATTGGGCAAGGAAATGTCAGAAATGTGCCTTATTTGCAGGCAAAGAAAGCCTTGCAACCTTACCTCTTCAGCCCATTGTTATTGATGAGCCTATTCAGGATACAAAAAACAATAGGGATGTAGTGCTGATAAATAATATTGCAGACGTGGATGAGCAGCCAACAAGCTGGTTGAAGGAGATGATTCATTTCCTCAAGACTGGTGAGAGTCCTCCAGGGCTTGAAAGATCCAAATGAAGGTATTTCAAGTTGCAGTCCATACCTTATGTCTTGATTAATGATATTCTATTCAAAAAGGATATTAATGGTGTGCTCCTGAGATGTGTTGATATCGATGAAACCAGCAAGGTTTTGGAACAATTTCACGATTCAGGAGGTCATTTCAGGCAAAAAAAAACAACTTTTAAAATCATGAGAGCAGGCTATTATTGGTCTGATCTGTTTCAAGATTGGGCAAGGAAATGTTAGAAATGTGCCTTATTTGCAGGCAAAGAAAGGCTTGCAACCTTACCTCTTCAGCCCATTGTTGTTGACCAACCGTTTATGAGATGGGGTATTGATTTTGTGGGCCCCATTAACCCAAGTTCCAGTGCTGTTCATAACTGGATTTTTGGGAAGAGTATACATATGCACTTGTAACTTTCTGTCCTTGACATTTTTTCTCCTCATTTTCTGATCTACATATGTGTTGATTCATTGTTCTGCTGCCTTTGAGCATAATACATATACAGAGGACCTGTTTGGGAGAGCTATTTGATTGCAAAATTGGTGATTGATGTTATTTGATGTGTTGTTTTATGACCTTTAGTTTTCTTTGATTTTCTGCATTTTCAAGCAATAGTTATGTATTTCATAGGTTATGAGTTATACACCTTATAGATAAATTCTGAATGTGGCTAAAATCCTTTCATTTTTATCCTTTAAGAGTTTTCTCATGAAATATTTATATGAATAGCAGTTCATTCAAGGATTTTTGTCCAGATTTTATCAATTTTAGTTGTCCATTGTGTGAGGATAGAGCATTATTCTTCATTATTATTTGGTGTATCACCTCCTTTTTCAGTTTCATCCAAGTTGTTTACCTTAAGTCTTTCTTATCCCTTTTCCATCAAGTTTTCAGTTTTCATAGATTAGGTGAAATACAAAGTTATATTTAAAAGGAGCGGGCCTAGAATCCGGAGGTTCAGTCACCCTTATAGTTTACCCACAAGCTTGTGATTGTTCCCATGTTACTCCAAAATTGTTTAAGATTCAGGACTTAGTGTTTGGGTGCAAAATTTTGGAGCTAGCAGAAATATATAGGGAAAGCATTTGACAAACTCTTCCAACTGATTTAATGCATTCTCATGAGTCATTAAGCAATGAATGACAAATGTATTTCATGGAGATTTAAAATTTATAAAATCAGCAACAAGGAAGAATATTTCAAACTCAACAATAAACACTCAAGAGGATTTCGAATATATATGCTTATGAGGGATTTCAAAATGCATATGCAATGCAGATAAAAAACGACGCCATAAGAGGAAGAATGCAACTCGTTTTTAATGAAAACCTACATTTAAACATATGCATTATCACTTAAAAACGACGCCTATGTACTAAGTGCTTGATGCCATACCTTGGAAGATGATCTCTTGAGGTGTAATACATCAAACAACCATGCCTTCACCCGACCTGGATGCCCTAGACGGGTTTCAAAATGATGTATGCATGTTTCGAAATCCTTAGTTAAGGAAAGACGGGCTTTCTAATCCAAATTGCAGCTAGGAAAGATCACTGGCTTTTGCAAGTATTTAAATGCTTCCCAAAATGCCGTCCAAGAGCTTCAAAAAGATACGCGGCCTCTAGTGGCGAAAACGGGTTTTAAAAGTCTTGTTACACATTCTCAAAACATGTAAATTGCTTAGAAATCGCCGTCCAACTCTTAGTGGAAACCGCAACACTTTAAAACGTGATTTAAGATGTCTTTTACACATGCACAACTCTACAAAATCGCCACTAATAGGCTTTAAAGGATTCCATTGCATATTTTTTATTTGATATTTAAAACATGCAATTTCGATATGCAATAGGGGTCAAATTCTCCACCTTTCAAAGACCAAAACATGTTAAAATAACATGCAATTGTCTTAAAAAAACCCATCTTCTGTGACTTGGGTTTGATAATGAAATTTCAAACATGATTTGCATATGGTGACCTGCAATATCATATAAAAAGCCTACTTAATTGCATCTTCAAACATATAGCTTTATATGTAACTTTATAATTTTTAAATGATATAATATGCAGACGGGATAAAAAGGTCCACCATCATTGAAAACTATAGGTAAAACTTCTCAGAATGGTGTGAAATTTTAAAGTGAGGTTCTAAACCCACTTTATATATAAATGAAGTTTTTACTCTATCCAATTAACCACAAAAAACCCACTTTCGAGAGATTTTAACAAAGGCGTGTAATCAAATAGAAAAACCCCACCTGTAGTGCACTTAAAACCTTAATAACTTGAGCTAGACTGTTACATCCCTATTGAACTTTTTTTTAAATTACTATGTTTTATATTTATTATAGTGGTAAATGATGCCCTAGATGGTTTTTATATTCGTTACAGTGGTAAATGATGCCCTAGATGGTTTTATATTTATTACAGTGGTAAATGATGCCCTAGATGGTTTTATATTTGTTTCAGTGGTAAATGATGCGCTAGATGGTTTTATATTTATGACAGTGGTAGATGATGCCTAGATGGTTTTATATTCGTTACAGTGGTATATGTCTATTTGAATGTTTGATGATACTAACAATCAGGAATAGATTGTGAATCATGTACATGAGTAGGAATGTACATGTTACGTCATAAATTGCACATCAACCAGGTTGAAATATTCCTTGCTGATATAGATGTAAAAATTGAGGTTTTGCACCCAAGGAATATTGTCAAACTCTTTGCATTCAACCTTAAACTTGCTGGTCTGAACTTTCTCAGTTGATATATAGGCACCAATTGATGTGAGATGCAATCCTAATTGTTTATAATCAATGCTAAGATGTCTAAACAATGAGTTAGGTACATGAATTTCATGAACAAAAGTGATCACCTACAGCCAGTTGACATTTTGTCAAACAATTGGCATGTACAGTCATAAGCTGATTGCACTATGATATTTGATTGCACAATTGTAACATGAATTTGAGAAACTACTTATTACGCCTTGATTGCCAACATTTTGTTCAACGCAAAGCTGATTACAAATTGGTCAAGACTCTTGGCATCATACTTATGCAATTTTATAATTTCTGAGTATCAATTTCAGCCTATTACAAATGATCATATATGCATAAAAAGGGAATACCAAACAACATAAAGAACCTGGTTGAGTTGCCTTGTGTTGGAGATGAAGTAACTAGCATACAACAATAAATGAACACCTTGTATGTGGAGAATAATGATCCAAAGCTGAGCCGCCCCTGCTGTAACTTTCAGACTTTCACAATAAATATATCACAGCTGTAACCTTCAATTACTATCGTCCATCATCATTGCCAAGCTTCAAGAAGGTAATCCCCAAACACCCATGTGCCAAAGATGTATGTATGAATTTCCACGAATTTATTTGTGCTCCCTAGCCAAATCGCCCTTGTTTTACCAGACCTTAGAAAATAAATTTGTAACGGTCTCTAAAGATCTCCTCAAGCTCCAAAATTAGTCTCCATTTCCTTAGAAGTCAAGCGCTCCAATGCCCAATGATATCAATGATAAATGAGGCTAATATAAGCAAATTTGTGGGACTTAATGACCTCCTCTATGTGACTGGAAATTGATATTAGACCTCTGCTCATATAAATCAGACTTCAATGTATTTCTAAAATGCCCCAAATCGTACCACCAAATTTGATACAAGTTAAATCTCTTCCTCAAAATGGGAAACCTCAATACATCAGCTGTAGTTCACCAAGAAGAATATGGTTGCGACAATTACACAACAATGAGAGTTCTCGTTCCCAATGGCTGGAAATGGCGGAAACCCTAGTTGGCTCCTTCACCAAATATAACATCAAGCAAATATCAATTTCCCAATTGCAATGCCAGTACCAAATTGATCACTTCCTCTATCAATCCAAATGCAATGAAATACCAATCCAAACACCAGAGACTTGCTGAGGTTTGCGTCCCAACAGTCCAGACTTGAGGATTTCGTCCCAAGCCACAAATCGCTCTCCAGAGCAACTTCACAATTCAAGAGTTTCGAAAATGTGAAAAAGGTTCATGAGCAAATGAGCTTTCATCTCTTTATAACTTCTCTCAAGGGCAATTCGAACCCTAAAGGAGAAATACACTTAGCACTTTATAATAAAATAATATTTTCCCAATTAAAGGTGTCCATGCTATAGGAAAACAATACTTTATTAAAAATGTTATAACTCAAGGCACCAAAAGGTCTCCGGATAGTGAAAATGTTTTATAATAATTCGAGACCTTTCAAACGAGCTATCACATGAAGGCATCCCTGACCAAATGAAGTAATTCTTTTTACTCCGAAATGGCTATTAAAATAGCCTTATTAAAAATTATTTAATTGTTAACTTAGGAAATATTTAAATATATTAAAATATTTCCCCTTTTGCCTCTGATAGCTTAAATCAACCAACTAAACATGAAACTGACCATGTCACCTGTCTGTGACTGATACCGGACGAGATGGGTGAACTGGCAGTCCCTTCCCAAAAATGTAGGGATGCTCCTAGGAACTAGGGAACACATCGTGTCATCCTGAAACTGAAACCAACTGAAGGGTCATGAATAACCACACGAATGGCAACTGTCACGACCTCCTAAAATTTAGGGATATCCCCTAAAATCTAGGAACTGCGCCAAACTGGCTCCAAACTACCTGTAAAGCCAAGTTCCGGTCACTGTATGCACTGAATGAGTTCCTATCGATCTCTGCTAGCCTACGAGACTCCAATGATAGGCCAACTCCTTCGTCTCTGATGTCCACTCTAGAAAGGGGACATGACAATCCTCCCTTCTCGGAGATTGTTTGTCCTCAAGCAATCACCGACACAAGAAACATCACAATCCACCTGGATCCCACGAAAAACTCTAAGCCATGCCCCTCGCGCAAAGTGCAGGCTCCTGTAGCATCCCCCGAAAAACAAACGGGATGACTCTGTAAAAAGATTCATAACAACTACTTACCCACACTCTCGTACTAAATCTGTCTCTGCTCGGATCCCAAGAGATAGATCTCAGGACCATCAAAAACCAAGATGTATGGGTGACTCAAATTACATACACCCTGAACTCCCCCTGCACACCCAACTGACCTGTGTTGAGTGTGTAGACCATCTGCACAACAGTGATGAATACCGTTGAACAAAGCTGTACCAGGACCTGGATATCCACACACTATACAATCTCTGCAGTTACCATAACTGTGCAAGTCACCATAACTCTGCAAGTCACCGGCTACGGACTTGCAGCCAAAAATCCATCAACTGCTGATGGCGAGAGCCCATCCCATAACAGATGATAAGGACTAGGAGCCAATCCACGTCTATGTGCCATCAACTCATTAACATGTGGGTCAAAGGAAAAATAATGAGCACTCCTCACTGTGTAACGACGATAAACTGCTCCGATCTCTGTCAGAGGCTCATCATCCACTAGTTGCGAACCCAAAGATGGCTCCAATCTCGAACTCTTTACAACTGGTTGGACAGGAACCTGGGTGACCCTCTCAGCAAACCCAACCTCGAAATCTCGGTGAGGGAGCATAGTAGTCAAGGTACCTACAATCTCTCTCACTAAACGCCGAATCGTACCAGTACCCCGGATGAGAACACCTCCAGAAGCTCGGTACGATCCCTCCCAAAATTCTGAACTTTTAAGAAGGTGATCCATGAATGACTCTATGTAGTAGAATTTATAGGTGGTAGCATCCATTTGCTCCCCTCGGACCCATAACTGGTCATCGTGTAACTGTGACGTAGCCAACTGCCTATCATCACCAGCTATGCGATCACTAACAACCAACTCAGGTGATACCATGTCTCCCTGCTGAGCAATCAAAGGCGTAGTGTCATGAACTGAAACACTGATCACTAACGGGTCCACTACACTACCCACAACGTCTTGTACTATATCACCTGACGCAATGCTACCAACTGGAGTATCCATCCCAACCGGAATATCCACCCCAATGTTAGGCACATTGCAACCCTCTACTGAAGTGCCTAACTCAACTGCACATGTATCTGATGGAAGTGAACTTGTACCTAACACTAGAATCAAGGGTGGATGTATCCCTAACTCCATCACATCCAACAACCCCAACTGTGGACATTGCCAAATCACTAGACACCACAATATGTAACTGCACTGGATCTGGTGCTGGTGTAGACTGAAGCTGCACCAATTCCACAGTCACCTCTGCTAACTGAACATGTGACTCCTAGAGAGCCAACTGAGTGCTCTCTAAAACCTCAGAAGTCGTCGTGAGTTCCCGAGTAAGATCACTCACCTCATCCTCTCTATCCAAGAGTGCCTCATATGCTGTACTTCCCCACTCTACTAGGTTATCTCGGTCGGCTACCAACCAAAAATAATCCTGTCTCAAAATTCTGACAGCCTCCCGTAAGGCATGAATCTCTGTCAGGGACAGGTAACAACTATCATGCTCATCATCCATAGGAGTACTCCATCCATGAACAGCTAGCAGCTGCCGAGCAACATCAAAATGCTCGAATGCGGTAACAATATCATACTCGCTGACTCTCAACTGACTAGACACATGATGACTCTGAATTATAGGCCTCCTATGCATCACCCCTGGCACACTGTCTGTACTGTGAATAGAAGTGGTACCCAACATACTCCTCTCAGAAACACTATCCCCCAGTGTGCTGTCATCTGAGCTCTGTGAGCTAACAATTGAACTCACATCGTCAAATGGAGTACTAGCAGTTGACACATCTCCATCAAACTCCTTTGTAACCTCTGAATAATCCAGATCCTGAGACCGATCTGTGCTCTCCAGCAACTTGGAGTCCTCTCCTAGGGTCTGATACAGACATGACTCACCATTGATGGAGTCATCCTCATGGGTCACATAGGAAGCACCGGTAGCAAACCAAGATGCTAACAAGGGCTCTACCTCCTCTGGTGACCCGAACTGAACTTCATTTGACTCCCTACTAACAAATGAATCTGAGTCATGCTAGCATGAGTCCGTGTCTACTATCTCAAACTCAACATTGGTATCACCACATGCGGACTCCATGCTCAAATCCTCAACACAAGAGAATACTGGCATCTCCTGCACTAACCCCATCTCCGGACTGCCGCTATCCAGATCTGTACTATCCGACTCCATCTCCTCAAGGCAGTCCTCAAAAGTGGTATCCTCCTCCTCTCGCGATCCAGAGCCCACCGCCATATCCTCCAACACTACAACACTCCCACTATCAACAACTCCCTCAGCATCGACCATAGGACTATCCTCCCGATAAACTGAACTGGAGCCACTGACTGTCTCTATAATACAATCTGGTATAGTACGAACATCAACTGCAGGCGTCAACTCCTGTTGTATCACCAGACCATCAACTGAGTGCTGAGTCTCCATGCATCTGCCAGCCGGTGTAATTGTCATGTGCTCGTCCACTGAGATAGGTAATGACCCTACAATAAAAGTGTGGGGTAACTCAACTGGAGGGGCACTGATCTCTGGAACTAATGTGCTAGGCCCACATGCAGCTGTGAACTCATCCCGCATGTCTCTCCTGACCTTCCTCACCGTGTCAACCTGTCTCGTATCCTGTGTCCTGCGAGAAGAAGATCTGCACAAGAGTGAAACCATGTATCTAGCCGCCTTGTCAATGGTAGCCGGATCTGACAACTGTTCACTAAGCCTGTTCTGAATATCCCGATTACGATCCAACTGTTTACCCAAGGCATCAGTTTGCCCTTTAAATTCAGACAAACTATCTGATGGTTTCTTCTGTCTACTGCTATACGGTTTCACCTGTCTATTGCTATAAGTTCCCCTGTGCCTATCCATTCAATTTCAATAGAGTGCTGATCACTCACTCAATGTTTTTTTACAAATTCCCACAGTCTGGCAAGAAAAAGGCTCTGATACCATTGAAATATTCCTTGCTGATATAGATGTAAAAATTGAGGTTTTGCACCCAAGGAATATTGTCAAACACTTTGCATGCAACCTTAAACTTGCTAGTCTGAACTTTCTCAGTTGATATATAGGCACCAATTGATGTGAGATGCAATCCTAATTGTTTATAATCAATGCTAAGATGTCTAAACAATGAGTTAGATCGAAATGCAACTTCATTTTGACCTTTCAAATGCAAGTACATGAATTTCATGAACAAAAGTGATCACCTACAGCCAGTTGACATTTTGTCAAACAATTGGCATGTACACTCATAAGTTGATTACAATATGATATTTGATTGCACAATTGTAACATGAATTTGAGAAACTACTTATTACGCCTTGATTGCCAACATTTGTTCAATGCAAAGCTGATTACAAATTGGTCAAGACTCCTGGCATCATACTTATACAATTTTATAATTTCTGAGTATCAATTTCAGCCTATTACAAATGATCATATATGCATAAAAAGGGAATACCAAACAACATAAAGAACCTGGTTGAGTTGCCTTGTGCTGGAGATGAAGTAACCAGCATACAACAATAAATGAACACCTTGTATGTGGAGAGTAATGACCCAAAGCTGTGCCGCCCCTGCTGTAACTTTCAGACCTTCACAATAAATATATCACAGCTGTAACCTTCAATTACTATCGTCCATCATCATTGCCAAGCTTCAAGAAGGTAATCCCCCAAATACCCATGTGCCAAAGATGTATGTATGAATTTTCACGAATTTATTTGTGCTCCCTAGCCAAATTGCTCCTGTTTTAGCAGACCTCAGAAAATAAATTTGTAACAGTCTCTAAAGAATCCTCAAGCTCCAAAATTAGTCTCCAACTCCTTAGAAGTCAAGCGCTCCAATGCCCAATGATATCAATGATAAATGAGGCTAATATAAGCAAATTCGTGGGACTTAATGACCTCCTCTATGTGACTGAAAATTGATATCAGACCTTTGCTCATATAAATCAGACTTCAATGTATTTCTAAAATGCCCCAAATCGTACCACCAAATTTGGTACAAGTTAAATCTCTTCCTCAAAATGGGAAACCACAATACATCAGCTGTAGTTCACCAAGAAGAATATGGTTGCGACAATTACACAACAATGAGAGTTCTCGTTCCCAATGGCTGGAAATGGCGGAAACCCTAGCTGGCTCCTTCACCAAATAATAACTGTTATCAAAATTTCACTACTCTAGCATTTTTGCTGTAAAAGATACATTTTGAATCATTTGACCTTGTTTAATGATTTGCAAACAACAAAGACAAATACATTGTGAAATTTCTAGAAGAATCATTTCATTTGCATTGAACAATGATAAAATGACATTTTTGAGTTGACTCATTTCAAAACATAAATGCATGTATTTATTCAGATTAGTTGAACTTGAAAACCTCACACAAGCCGTGAGTATAGCCTATCATTTCTCCTACAGATTTAAAACAGAATTAAAAGACAAAATAGGAAGAAATAGGTTAAGGTTAACCAGTCATTGCCTGTTGCTTTGACTAGTTATAACTGGTGAGGTTGGCTGGTTCTGAGTCTGTTCCGTCTTTGCGAGTCTCCCACCAAGCTCCTGAATCTTGCAAAAAATTGGAAAAAACAATGATGTTAGATCCCATGTGGATCTAAGCAATGGCTGGTTACCTTAATTTTACTCTATGCCTATGCTGCAGTTTTAACACTCCTAAATCAGAAGGAGAAAACATCAGAGTACTGAAAGTGCTTGTGAAAAGAAATACTTATACTAATGTGTTTGTTCCATGTGCAGGAAGAGAATTATTTCAATGTATATGTGCCCCTAACCGAGGCTCCCTTCGGGTATGAGCCCGACATATGCATTAGAATAATTACTTTAACAACTGTCACAATCAAGAAAGAAATATATAATGTTAAAGGGACATATTGTTTCCGATATGAAACCTTTCGTTATAATCAAAATTGACAAGCTAAGCTTATTTAAGGGACAACAGTCTTGAGTTGAAACCTTATAGGCTATAACTGTAATAGGAAATGATCAGCAAAGACAGCTACCAAGGTGGAAATCTATGGCATGCATCTCTGATCAGAATTCAAATGCAACTAGAAAAGATGCAAATTCAAATGCAGAGTAACAGAAACAAGTAGTCACCATAACTGGGATGAGACTAGATGCAGCAAATGTTCCAGTCACAGCCGAAAACCCCATATGGCGGATTCAATACAAAACAATAATGCTTCTTTTGCAACAGATTTCAAAGAACAATGATTTTCAGAAGTATAGAAAGCAACATGAAGCAGAAAGATTCTCAAAGAGTAGTTACATTCTCAGAACAACAACAAAGTCACAATTTCATGCAAATTCTCAGAAGAACAAATTCAAGATTCGGGGTTTCATGTCATAACATCAACAAATGGCTATAGTCTCAGCGAGAGGTTCTTCAATGAAGCCACGTTTTAAAATCATTTAAAAAAGATGCAGGTTTTATAAAAAGAATAATGCATGTTTTCTTCTAGAGAAGCCAGCATATCATAATATGAAAAGATACAGTAATTTTTTAGACTTCAGAAAACAACAGCAGGAGAGCAAGGCAAAACAACAGTGGAGGATGTTCATTCATAACCAGATTCAAGTTTTCATGACAGCAGATGGAGCCAAATTTTAAAGGGAAAGAAAAGATGCATAATTTCAGAAAAAACATTGCAATCTAAACACCAGTTGAAGCCACGTTTCTTTTTATGGTGGATTCGGTATGAATCAACAAACATTTTTGGCGGTTTTAACCCATTTTTCTCAAAACCCAGATGTAGTTTTTTGACAGCAATAAGGACAACAACGAGCATCCTTTTTTTTTAGCAACAGAGTAAAGCAATAGAGGGAAACGTCAACGTATAAAACGAAATGGAGATCTCTTCATGGCGGCCAGACATTGAAGAAGAAATGTTATCAAAAGCACAAACACTTAATAGCATTCTTAAAGAGGCCACGTTTTGCAGTCAAAGACACCACATCTTCAGCAAAGACACCAAACTACACTTTCTTTTATGGCGGCCAACAGAGTAAGGAAAACGTTTTAAAGGAAAGAAGCCACGACAACAAGTTTTTCCATACCTTTCGCAGCCGTTGAAGGAAGAAAGGTCACATTCCAGCAGAAGAAGACATATTTCAAGCAAAGGTGAAGAAAATCCTTCCATGGCGGCTGCATAAGGGTTTCGAAACCCTTCTCCAAAAGCTCACGATTTCTTCCAAGAAGAAAATCGAATGCAAATGACAAGAGGAAAAGCGTTTTGTTTCATCTTTAGGGCCGGGCGGCTTATTTCATATTGTATTCATTTTGAAATCCGGGGGTGTTCTTTTTTAATTTCTAGTCGGATTTCCTTCAAACTTGTAAGCGATAAGATCAATTCATCCAGTATGATAATAAATTAACATAAGTAATATAGTAATATATTACTTAAATCAAGTGATATATAACTATATTATTTATGTTAATTTATTAAGTGTGTTTATTTTATTTTCATTTTAAATTTTGCAAATATTGTAATTAAAAAATAATTAATTGATATTGTTATAAATCAATTAATTATTATTTAAAAATTGCAAATTTAAAATAAAGAAAATTACAAATTGATTTATAAGTCTTTGAGTCAATTTTCGAGTTTGGAGAGACAAGGGTGTATTTAATGGCTTGAAAGACTTCTTCTTGGGATTTATGGCAGTTTGGAGACATAAGGAGAGCATATAGGGCTTGTAGAGCAGATTTAGGAACTTCTTGAGTTCTTATAGGACTTATGGGTCGGATTTGACTTTGTCTTGACAGTTGGGAGGTCTTTATGGCCTTTTAGAGTCTTTTGAGGGCAGTTTTGGTGAGTCACTTGGATGGTTAATGCCTTGGTTAGACTTTTTCAGTCCCTTGGTGCTTTTTGGAGGAGTTTGTTGGTACCCTAAATTTTGAGAATTTAGAAGTCCCAATCCATTATCAAGAAGAAATTTTATCCATACTAAAATAATCAAAAGAAGGAAGCTTTATGACACAAATAAATAGAACTAACTAATCGAAGCCTTCAAAAATGCTAGAATTTCGACCTGCTACAAAGATGATGTCGACAGAGGCTGATGATGGTCGAATTTTAAAAATCTAAAAACGACCCAATTCGGGAAATCCAATTTCCTATCTCTAGCAGTGTTGTCCTCAATTTTGCATTCCCCAAAATTGGGGCAACCCTACGCAATTCTCAAATAATTGCTAGGAGTTTTTCTCTAAGAGTGTCGAGGTTTTGCAAGAAGCTATATTTGGCGGGATCAGTCATCCCTTGGTCCTTTTCCATTTTACTTCTTATAAAGAGTCTAGTTTTTGTTTCTCTTTTTCGCTTTGTTTGGTTTTTCGTTTTTGTTTTCAGTTTGGTTGGCGTCCTTGTGTTTCAGCTGCTTTGCGAGCAGTTTTCAGTGTCCTTCCAAGGTCAGTAGAGAAATGGTCTTTTCTGGTCGACCACCTAAAGTGTAAGCTTATTTTGTATGAGTGATAGATTTTAAATTCTATCTTAAAATTTTGCGCCAATATGCAAAGTTTTGCTT
>MU224968.1:6409065-6431976 GCA_018584345.1 Thuja plicata
TGTTGCACTTGTTGATCCTTGTTCAAATCAAAATAGTTTCTTTGTTTAAATCATTGGAGCATCTTTAATTCAAGTTTTCTGAAGACTTTGTGCTTCAGGGAATCGGGATTACTATAGAAATTAGTGGAACCGCAGTATTTATTCAAGTTCTAGTACTGTTGAACTTTCCAAAAATGGGTCACATGGAGGGCTGGAATGATTGGGCTAGTCTCAGCTAGTCCAGTGAGCTGAGTAAGTCAAAGTATTAATTGAATTAACACAAAAGAACCAGCATGGTTTTGATGTGGCTCGCTGGAGGTGTTGATACTCCCTCAGCTATTCAAGCTAGCTTCCTTCGGTTTATCTTTTTGCTCTCTGTATTGCTGTCCAGATAGCCGGATAGGGTGAGAGTTTGACAATTGATCCTATGTAAATACTAAAACCTTGGCCAAGGTATACTAGGATAGAAAAGTCAGTTTGGAAGGCAAATTAGATACACCTTGTCAGAGAGTTATCACCAAGATAGCAACTGCTATAGGGTGCTGACCGATTAAGAGTGTAGGTTTCCTTCACCAGTTTTAGAAAGGCTTAGTAACCACGTTACGCCCTTTGCGGAGGGCCAGGCCACTGTAGTAGAAGCGAGCCAGTGGGATCAAAACTACGATCCATGGTTGGGGGGTTAAACGCCGCTGTGATACTTTTCCCCAGTGTTTGCAATATGCTCAGAATGGAAGAGACGAACCATCCATTTCCTTGCCAGCCTGAATGATTAAAGCAGTAAGCTTCTTTTCTTTTCTTGTAGTTTCTTTAATACAGTTCTAGTACATCTTTTCTGTATATAGAATCTATTGGGCATTATTGCATTTCTCGTTTATTCCTTTTCCTCTTGCTCTTTTAAAAAAAATGTTCAGTAGATTAACTTCATTCCTGTTCATAAAATAAAGTCATATTTTCATATGGTAGCTGTAAATACTTTTGAATGCTGTGGCATATTTCAAATTGTAGTAGTTGCTTAGTTTATTGTGTTCATTACATATGGTATTAGAGCTCTGGTTACAACACTCAACCCTGGGCTCACCACTTCAAAAACAACTAGAATAGTAAACTGGAACAAACCTTTGGTGTGTTACAAGATGATGATCCACACCAAAAGGAAACGTCTTCATCATCCTGCGTTAATAAAGATAGGGAGGATAGTGATTTAGGCTTTTGATTATTCCGAATGTACCATGCCTTTGGACGATGAAACATTAGCTGCAGCCTTGGAGAGAATTAAGAAACAAAGACATGTATGGACACCAGAACGTAAGGCAGCCATTATGGTTGCAGTTTTGTCTGAGTACAAAGCCTTAAACCTAACCTCAACTAATCCCCCACTCAAGACGGAACCCACCCCAAAGCAGCGGTTTGTTGGCAATCTTATTGTGACAGCTAGAACATCCGCTGAACCCGAAGGTCCCTTGACCCCATATGTTCGCACTTCAGTTTCAGAATGAATTTGGGATTATCTTCGTTTCTTTTTGTTTTGTTTTCTTCTTTAGACCGTCTTGTTGAAGTTGCACCTTGTGTGGTGTCTTAAACTTAGATCATTTTTGGGTTCTTAAGAAAAAAAAAACTAATGTACAAATTTTGGATGTGAATGTAAAAGAAAAAAATAATTTTTTTCTGTAGCATGTGCATAAGTTGTATAGATTAAACTTCTTTGTTAGTAGTAAATTATGTAATATGATGTAATTTTTTTGTTTTGTGTGGATCCCTTAAATATTACAGTGGGCTAAAACTATTGACAACATTATTGGATACAACAACCCGACCAACCGTATAGTTTCCCCTAATGCAAAACTTGACCGACTTTTGCAAATGATGCAAGAAATTCAAGCCCGAATAGGTTACCTTGAACAACAAGTACAAGACTTAGACAACACTCGGGAAGAGAGAGCGGAGACGAATTCCGAGATTAGAGGGGATAAACAAGACTACTTTACTGAAAGCAGAGGAGAGCATTCTCAGGCTCAACACAAACATGACTAAGAACACTGGAGTGGGAATAATACCTGAAGATATGAAGAAAGTAAAACTCCCTCAGTATGATGGTACTACGCCCGATGATGCTGCTGAAGCCTGGCTCACCGGTATGGAAAAATATTTCCAGATCAGAGACTATACCGAGAACCAGAAGGCTGTTTGGGGCACCTATCAGTTAATGGGGGAGGCAGCAGGTTGGTGGGAGAACAAGTTAGTTGAGACCAAAATGAAACCAACAGAAGTGGTGTGGGGAAGGTTTGTAGAGCTGTTCCGAGAAAGGTGGTTACCCCAATTGTTCTACGAACAAAAGCTGTCAGACTTTAAGGACCTCCG
Organism: Thuja plicata; assembly: GCA_018584345.1. Classification (NCBI taxonomy): domain Eukaryota; kingdom Viridiplantae; phylum Streptophyta; class Pinopsida; order Cupressales; family Cupressaceae; genus Thuja; species Thuja plicata. Next base: position 6,411,403 of record MU224968.1, read on the forward strand.
GCAAGGAGAGATGTCAGTTAACGCTTACACTGAAAAGTTCAACAGATTACTCAAGTATGTTCCGCAGACAGACGAGAAATGCTGCTTAAGAAGTATATCATGGGATTAAATAACCGGATCGGTGGTGCTATTGATGTTCTTGCACCTGCAACCACTACTAAAGCTTATGAGGAAGCTGTCCGTCAGGAATTAAAACTAAAGAAAGATGATTCTATCAGGGATAGGAACAAGAAGAATTCCAAATGGTCACAGACGATGCATTTCTCCAAGAAAAGACCAGAGAGGGAGGATGTAGACACTAATGTCCAAAGGAATTCGAAGAATGAGTGACATAATTCCAAAAGAGAGAGAAGGACATCTTCTCATGACGGGAGAGGAAGTGAACATCAGTCTAAATCATCAGAAAGAAGGGCCCACCAGAGGGATGTTTTACTTGCGGTGGAACGCACTATGCTAACCAGTGTCCTACTAAGGCTCAGGGGGGCACAACACGTAGGGAACCCCTTCCAAATCAGTAGGCAGTCTTTCAACAAAGGATACACGCTGCAATGGATGACCGCCAGGATGAATACCAAATTTCGCCAATTGAGGTGACAGGTACGCTCTATGGTAACACAATCAAAATTTTATTTGATACTGGAGCATCCAAAAATTTCATTTCAACCAATATGCTTAGTAAATTTCCTAAAAGAGCAGGATTCATGGAAAACACTTAGTCAGTCAAGCACGCCAATCAGTCCAGAGCTCGGGTAGAGCAGTGCCTTTTTGAAGCCAGGGTTGAATTTTCAGGGGTTGTTATCGAGGTAAACCTTTATGTTGCACCTCTAGGGTCTTATGATGTCATTGTTGGAATGAAGTGGCTTTGGAAGCATCGTGCTAAAGTTGATTGCTTCGCAAAGTCAATAGATTGTCTGGATGACTTAGGAAATGCCGTATCCATTCAAGGGTTCCAGGGAGAATTCCGGGTAAGGCATCTTTCAGCAGCCCAACTTAGGTGAAACATTAAGAAAGGGTGCCAACTCCTTGCACTCAAGATGGAAGAGTTATGCAGTGACAAGGAAGTCAGGCATGTGGATGACATGTACATCTACAACGTGAAGGAGCAAGGGAATGAAGAGACTAGTGAGCCTTTCGAGATTAAATACCCTTATCTCCAGAATTACCAGGATGTTTTTCCTGAAGAGTTACCAGGACTACCCCCGAAAAGGGTTTTCGATTTTTCTATAGAACTCTCTCCAAGAACTGAACCAATATCAAAGATTTCGTATAGGATGACAACCTTTGAATTGATAGAACTGAAGGCCCAACTTCAGGAACTACTCTCTAAAGGATTGATTAGACCCAGTGTATCACCTTGGGGTGCACCAGTTATTTTTGTCAAAAAGAAGGATGGAACTCTCCGATTATGCATTGATTATCGCATGCTAAATAAGTTAACAATAAAAAACAAATACCCTCCACCTCGTATAGATGATTTGTTTGATCAAATGCGTGGTGCCACAATTTTCTCCAAAATTGATCTGCGGTCGGGATACCATCAACTAAGACTTAAGGATGAGGATATTCACAAGACGGCTTTCAGAACCCGTTATGGTCACTACGAGTTCACGGTTCTACCATTCAGTCTAACCAATGCACCTGCAACTTTTATGAATCTCATGAATAGTGTTCTCCATGATTGTTTGGACAAGTTTGTACTGGTTTTCCTGGACGACATTCTTATCTATTCTAATAATGAGACCGAGCACTTACAACATTTGCATCTAGTTCTACAACGGTTATGAGAACATCACCTTTACGCAAAATTATCTAAATGCGCCTTTTTCCAAAACGAAGTGCAATACTTGGGCCATATCATCTCGGAAAAAGGAATTGCAGTGGACCTTGCCAAAATTAAAGCTATAGCGGAGTGGCCCAGTTCTAAAAATGTTTGTGAGGTCCAAAGTTTTATGGGATTAGCAGGATACTACCGGAAATTTGTAATGAATTTCTCTCGAATTGCGCATCTTATCACCTCCTTGCAAAGAAAAGGAAAGCGATATGAATGGACAGAAAAATGTCAGAAGATACCATCAGCTAAGACTTAAGGATGAGGATATTCACAAGACGACTTTCAGAACCCGTTATGGTCACTACGAGTTCACGGTTCTACCGTTCGGTCTAACCAATGCACCTGCAGCTTTTATGAATCTCATGAATAGCGTTTTCCATGATTGTTTGGACAAGTTTGTACTGGTTTTCCTTGACGAGATTCTTATCTATTCTAAAAATGAGACCGAGCACTTGCAACATTTGCATCTAGTTCTACAGCGGTTACGAGAACATCACCTTTACCCAAAATTATCTAAATGCGCCTTTTCTCAAAAAGAAGTGTAGTACTTGGGCCATATCATCTCGGAAAAAGGAATTGCAGTGGACCCCGCCAAAATTAAAGCTATAGCGGAGTGGCCCAATCCTAAAAATGTTTGTGAGCTCCAAAGTTTTATGGGATTAGCAAGATACTACCAGAAATTTGTAATGACTTTCTCTCGAATTGCGCATCCTATCACCTCCTTGCAAAGAAAAGGAAAGCGATATGAATGGATAGAAAAATGTTAGAAGACTTTTGAGCTTCTTAAAGAAAAACTCACTGCCGCACCTATTTTGAAGGTGCCCAATTCCGAAGATGAGTTCCTTGTGGTGACAGATGCGTTCGGGGAAGGATTAGGTGGTGTTTTAATGCAAGACGGAAAAGTCATTGCTTATGAATCCAAAAAACTCAAGAATTATAAGTTAATTATGCTCCCCATGACCTGGAGCTGGAAGCAACAGTTCACACTCTACAGCAGTGGCGACATTACCTCATGGGTAAACCTTTTGAGCTCCGCTCAGACCACCAAGGGTTGAAGTATATCTTCACACAACCCAATTTAAACCGGTTTAAACCTTTAGGAGCTTTGAACTGTCAGAAGACTTTTGAGCTTCTTAAAGAAAAACTCACTGTCGCGCCTATTTTGAAGGTGCCCAATTCTGAAGATGAGTTCCTTGTGGTGACAGATGCGCCCGGGGAAGGATTAGGTGGCGTTTTAATGCAAGACAAAGAAGTCATTGCTTATGAATCCAGAAAACTCAAGAATTATGAAGTTAATTATGCTCCCCATGACCTGGAGCTGGCAGCAACAATTCACACTCTACAACAGTGGCGACATTACCTCATGGGTAAACCTTTTGAGCTCCGCTCAAACCACCAAGGGTTGAAGTATATCTTCACACAACCCAATTTAAATGCTCGACAACGAAGATGGTTGGAGCTCATTTCTGACTATGACTTTGAGATTAAGTACATTAAAGGAAAGGAAAATTGAGTAGTCGATGCTTTGAGCCGCAGATGACACATTTCAACCATAACATCTTCCCATTCCACGTTTCGTCAGCAAGTGCTCTCGCACCTTGAGGGGGATAAGTACTACGAGCAAGTTAAACTAGCTCTTATTAGGGACCCTCTTGACCCTAGGTACGAAGGATACAGACTTGAACCCGATGGTATATTATAGTTCGAAGGGAGGATGTATGTTCCAGAAGTACAAGAAATAAGAAATCTTATTTGGAAAGAGACCCATTCCACACCCTACTCAGGACGCTCGGGGATCACCAAGCTTCTAGCGGATGTTAAACCATTATATTTATGGAAGGGTAGAAGGGGGACGCGGCTAAATTTGTCGCTAGTTGTCTTGTATGTCAAAGGGTTAAAGCAGAGCATCAACACCCAGTAGGGCTGTTACAACCTCATGTCGTGCCGGAATGGAAGTGGCAAGTAATTAGTATGGATTTTGTACCAGGTCTTTTGATGTCCCGGAACAAGCATAACACCATTTTGGTGGTAGTCGACAAACTCACTAAAGTAGCTCATTTTATCCCTGGAAACCTAACTGATGGTGCATCCATCATTGCGTGCAAATTCGTCCAAGAAATATTTAGACTCTATGGAGTTCCAGAGAAAATTATATCTGACAGAGATGCTAGAATGACATCTAGATTTTGGCAAACATTATTCAGGGCTCTCGGGACTCAATTAAATATCAGCTCCTCTTATCATCCAAAAATCGACGACCAGACCGAAAGGGTGAACCAAATACTCGAAGATCTCCTGAGAATGTAGTGTATGGACCAGCAATACAAATGGGAGGACAACTTACTTTTAGTGGAGTTTTCTTATAACAATTCTTACCAATCATCCATTAAGATGACACCATTTGAAGCGTTATATGGAAGGAGGTGTAGAACTCCTATCAGCTGGGATAAGCTAGAAGATAGGATAATCCTCGGTCTGGAAATGCTATCAGAAATGGAGACTCAAGTAAAACTGATCCAGCAGAGATTAGCAGAAGCTAATGACCGGCAAAAGAGTTATGCGGATGCCAGTAGGATAGCCAAACATTTTGAGATAGGAGAGAGAGTACTTCTGCGAGTCAAACCCCAGAAAAGTGCCATTTCCTTTGGGAAAAGTTTTAAATTAGCGCCCCGCTATGGAGGACCATTTGAAGTCCTGGAGATTTTTAACCCGGTTGCTTACAGAATTGCTCTACCCCCAGCTCTTGCTCGGTTGCACAATGTTTTTCATGTATCTTATCTTAAGAAATACGTATCTAATTTTGATCACCTAATTGATTGGAAGTCATTGCAGGTACGAGACCTCGGGGTGGTTACAATCGAACCCATTAGGGTGCTCAAGGTTCGTAAGCTACGCTTACGGAATAAAGAAGTCAGACAGTGTAAGGTCCAGTGGGACCAATATGCTGACGACAGTGCCACCTGGGAAGATTACGATGAGATCCATCATCAATTTCCTGTTTTGTTTAACACTTATAATCTTTTGGACTAAAAGTAGAGGATAATTTGTTATGATACATATGAACTCCATCATTGGGGACGATGATTCACAAGGGAAAGGATATGTTATGTTCCTATTGAACTTTTTTTTCAATTACTATGTTTTATATTCATTATAGTGGTAAATGATGCCCTAGATGGTTTTTACAGTGGTAAATGATGCCCTAGATGGTTTTTCATATTCGTTACAGTGGCAAATGATGCCCTAGATGGCTTTATATTCATTACAGTGGTAAATGATGCCCTAGATGGTTTTATATTCGTTTCAGTGGTAAATGATGCCCTAGATGGTTTTATATTCGTTTCAGTGGTAAATGATGTCCTAGATGGTTTTATATTTATTACAGTGGTAGATGATGCCTAGATGACTTTACATTCGTTACAGTGGTATATGTCTATTTGGATGTTTGATGATACTAACAACCAGGAACAAATCGTGAATCTTGTACATGAGTAGGAATGTACATGTTACATCATAAATTGCACATCAACCAGGTAACCTTGTTATTGTTTTGTCTTTCGATTATCAAATGACGATTATATTTTGATGCATTGTGTTTGATCAAGTGGATGCAGGAGAGATAGGACACGACAAAAGGGGAAAAAGTATCACCGGAAAAAGGGGGGCGCAACATGGTTACTAAGTAGACTGTCTGGAATTGGTGAGTGTTTCCTAGATTCTAGCGTCATCCTGAAGACTTAGGTAGTTCGTTACCAAGTCCTTGTCACCTAGTCTCAGTTGGTCGTTCTTGAGTCCTTAGTTCGTACCTTGGTCAAAGTTGTTAGAAGACGACTCACTTTCGCTTTGGTCTGGAAGGTTCTTTTGTTTACTTAATCTTTGGGGCGTTTTAATTATTTTTCAACCTTTATTTTAACATGCCATTTATATGTATGAACACGTTAATGTTATTTTACATTATATTTACGTATATGTAAACACGCATGGTAATACATGTTGAATTTATATATATTTAAATATAATGGAGTGACTTGTCGTGTTTGTATTTATAAGTGGTATGTGCCTCTATTTTCGATATAATCTTCTTCTCTTTAATTGAGTGGTCTATCGACATTTTGGGAGGAACCGATACTTTGGACTCCATGAGGTTGGCCTTATATTACTTAATTGGTATTTCTTTATCTTGATTTTTATCTATCCTCGGCTATTGTTATGTAGCATGATTGTCTCTTAGCGGGAGAAGATAGAATATCAAGCCTTAGTCTTATGCGGTGCTGCTTACTCTTTAAGACTTTCGTATATTTCACCGCGGTGATAGTTTGGGGAGGAGGAACTATTACTAGACGTTTCTCATTTTTAATATATATTTATATCAACGCGCGGTAGAGATGGAGGTTTTGGTAATCCATCGAACCGTGGTGTTTGAAACGGTTTCTCCTTCTGTACGTGAGTGTGGTTATAAGGAAGAGAAACAGTTATCGGAAAACATTATGCTAGGAGGTGATACGAGAGGAGGAGAAAGACGAGCTGGGTGATACACGGGTGAAGAAGAATTACAGGCGAGTGTATCTTCTCATTAATCTTTTCTCTGCGTGCATATTCATGTAGTGTTAATATAGAAGGAAGCCGCGAGGCATGATTGCTATGTTTATCTTAGCTATGGTTGGCTCTTTGAATCGAATAATGGATACTACTTCTGTATGTAACCTGAGCTGAGCTATAGATGTTTAGCTATTTCCGGACTTTGTTTTTGTCTTTCTCGCTTTGTTTCCTTTCTTTCTTGCCTACGTCCAGCGAAGTCACCGTAGTTGACACTCTTCTTTTATGAATATAATTGGAACCTGCTTTTCCTTTAAAGAAAGTCGCGCATGTTCTTGGCTTCATACGTATGCTCTATTCTTTGGCTGGTCAGTGGAACCGCAATATTTATACAACAGGTTCTAGCATTGTTGAACTTTTCGAAAATGGGTCGCATGGAGAGCTGGAATGATTGGGAGAGTCTCAGCTAGTCCAGTGAGCTGAGTAAGTCGAAGTATTGCTTGAATTAACACAAAAGAATCAGCATGGTTTTGATGTGGCTCGTTGGAGGTGTTGATACTCCCTCAGCTATTCAAGCTAGCTTCCTTCGGTTTATCTTTTTGCTCTCTGTATTGCTGTCCATATAGCCGGATAGGGTGAGAGTTTGACAATTGATCCTATGTAAATACTAAAACTTTGGCCAAGGTATACTAGGATAGAAAAGTCAGCTTGTAAGGCAAATCAAATACACCTTGTCAGAGAGTTATCACCAAGTTAGCAGTTGCTATTGGGTGTTGACCGATTAAGAGTGTAGGTTTCCTTCACTAGTTCTAGAAAGGCTTAGTAACCACGTTACGCCCTTTGCAGAGGGCCGGGCCGCTTCAGTAGAAGCGAGCCAGGGGGATCAAAAGTACGATCCATGGTTGGGTGGTTAAACGCCCCAATGATAGTTTTTCCTAGTGTTTGCAATATGTTCAAATGGAAGACACAAACCATTCATTTCCTTGCCGACCTGAATGATTAAAGTAGTAATCTTCTTTTCTTTTCTTGTAGTTTCTTTAATTCAGTTCCAGTACATCTTTTCTGTATATAGAATCTATTAGGCATTACTGCATTTCTCGTTTATTCTTTTTCCTCTTGCTCTTTTAAAAAAAATGTTCAGTAGATTAACTTCATTCCTGTTCGTTACATAAATTTATATTTTCATATGGTAGCTGTAAATACTTTTTAATGCTGTGGCATATTTCAAATTGTAGTAGTTGCTTAGTTTATTGTGTTCATTACATAGACAACTCCGATTGACGCCTAAGATAGCTCAAAACGAACAGAATTTGAAAAGCTACAAACCTAAGGTAGAAACAAGGTTAAAAACTAAACGTAAAACTAAGAAAAATGAAGAAAAGACTTGAAGGTTACAAAGAGTCAAGTGTTTGTCAGCAGACATGAAAAACTTACTTCCAACAAACAATGAACTGATAAGCTTGACAAGAACCTTCAGAAAACAATGCTCCTAGGATGAAAAGTCCAAGATATACCAAGGGATGAATGATTATCTTAGATAGACATCTTTAAAAGCATTGCAACCTTAGAGGAAACACCTACCAATCTACAGAAAATTGCGTAGGGTTGTCCAATTTTGTGAATGCAAAATTGAGGACAACATGACTGCAAGAACTAAATGCTTCAAAAGAAGTAAATGTTTGCATATTGTAGCAATACAAGGTCGAGGTCAGAATTTTATAACCCGATGTCACATAAAATATAAACCATTCAAAACGCTGACTTACCAAGAGGCGTCGTCGGACTTCTTTCATCATATTGCAAGCATTAAAATGTTTTAAAATATGAAGGAATAACGTTGTTTGGCTTTAGAAGCCCGACTTCATTATTAAACTTTATAACAAGACTTGTAATGCCTTATAAAAACGACGACTTAGAGCGAAAGGTGGGCTTTAAAACTTCACTTACAAGCATTTCATGATTTAAGGAAGATATGTAATCGGGCTTTACATATATAACATTTTCATTAAAATGATTGTTTTTCCTTTGAAAATGTTTTTGATTAAGGTAACAACAGGTTTTGAAGGGGCCCCGAAACCCTTTATAAAGTAGCAGAAAGATAAGCAAGAAACAACAAAAACGACAAAGAGCTATCAAGCATGACAGCACACCAAAAAAGAGCTAAACCCAGATAGAACATTAATGATCAGAGGAAAAAGAAGAAGCACATAAATCAGCAAAAAAACTCCAAGCAGATGAAGAACAAAAAAACTTCCAGCTCCCAGCAACTTCCAGCCAAACAACTAAGCATTTTCCATCTGGTCTTCCAGCATCTGAACTTCGACCATCTAAAGTTCCAGGCACTGGATCGAATCCCTCAGCTTGGTAATATCTTTGGCCTGGATGTCAGTCTTCCTTTTTGTGCTTGAGCGTGTCCTGGTTCCAGGGCTCGAAATCTGAATTTCTTGTGGGTCTTCATTCTCAATCTTCACCTTGTCATTGTAGTTACTCTCGAGAAGATTATACAGTGAATTCAGATTATCCACTGAGTTTTTCATGCCAATTTTGCTAATATTAGCAAGTTTTTCCAAAAGTGCTTTGTTTTTGTTTATCTGATCAATAATAATTTTAAGCCTGTTATCCACCAGAATGCTTATCTTCTTATCCATGTTGTTAGCCTTCTCAAACACATCATTACCTTGTTGATACATAATAGAGTCATTGCGCATTTTATCCACAATATCCTCCAGCAAAGAAATTCTATCTTCCATACTTTTATTGTTAGTTTTCATCTGACACATGTCATCCTGAATCCACTTATCCATATTGTAGCTATTCTCCGCTTTGTTTCTAACCATTTGCAGGAAGGTAAGAGAAGCCATCCTTTTAACATTGACTTCCTTCTCACGGAGCTCGTCGTTAAGGCTTCTGTTATCCTGATCATTCTTCACCTCACCTTTATCACTCAGGGTTTCATGGCTGTGCTCATCATTGACATGTTTAATAGTTTCTTCATCAGGAACGGTGGTCTCTTCTTCATTCTTCCCAGACACTTCCATTTGTTCATCCACATTATGGGGGATATTACAGTCTTGGTTCTGATCCTCCACCTCAATTGTTTTACCATCTCTATTCTGAATGTTGATATTCTTATCCTCCGACTCCCTGTTAGGATCTTGATTATCATGATCCTGCTCCTTGTCCACCTCATTATTGGCAGTGATATCCTCGATGTGGGTGTCGTTGCTATTGTCAGTTTCAGTCGTGTTCTCTGTATTTTGATCTTCCTCTTTCTGGCCTTTACCCTCCAGCTGCTCAACTTTACTATTTTTATTATTATCTTTCTTGCCTGGGTTTATCATGAAACCCTCATCCTCAGAAGAGACGACATCCTGATCATCGTTTGTCTTCATGCCCTCAATATCATCATAGATAGATAAGGAGATATCAGGCTCAACAGGGCTACTACGGCTTTTTTTAGCTTTCGGCTTACTAGGGCTCTTACCAGCGGGCGAATTCGAACCCTTCCTTTTAACATTCTCAATGCTCTTGGGGATAGGGTCAGGGATATGATCTTTTATATAATCCGTTATCAACAAAATCAGACCTTCATGAAGAATAGGGGACGACTTTGTCCTATGATCAATTATGCTCTGGTTGAGTGAGCTTAAAAGATTCCTTTCAAAATGTTATAAATGCAATGGTGGACTTTTATTTCCCCATTACAAGTAAACTCTTCTCAAAACCAGTTGTAATGACTCACAAAACGCCCAACTTCATGACTTAAGAGGCCTTTGGTGGACTTTTGACTTTATATTGCAGGCAATTGGTCAAAGAGCCATGACTTGCAGTTGGGTTTTAAAATGCCACTTGCAAGTAGCTTAATTCTTTATTATCTCTCAAAATATGGCTCGTAATGAAGCTTGCGATAGCTCAAAACAACCGGGATTCAAAAAGAAATAGACCTAGGATGAAAACAAAAAAAACAAACAAACAATCAAGAAAAATCAAACAAGTACTTGAAGATTACTGAAATTGAGTACTTGCAATCAGAAATAAAAACCCGATTTTGCAAGAGAAACAAAGAAAAACTCGACCGAAATCTCCGAAAATGACATCTATAGGATGAAAAACTGAGGTCAATTCAAGGAATAATCGATTGCCTTCGTAAAACATCATTAGGAATGCCCAACTTAGAGAATTTAGCTACGAATTCATGGAAAATTACGTAGGGTTGTCCAATTTTGTGAATATAAAATTGCGGACAACTGTTGGCTCTGACTGGAGAACGTACCTCATTTGCCCTTAGAAACAATGATGAATGTAGAATCCAGATCTCAAACTGCCTTTATCTACTGCATTGGGCTATACAGTCAGGCGATCGAAAAAGAAAAGACTCAAAAGACTTGGACATTATGTACAATAGTACTAATATGGAGATTATTTGAAATGATGCTTCAGATATTGAGCACTATATGGAAGTGCAAAATGAGTTCCATCTCGGTACGCCAACATCAAACTATTCTCTCCTACTATCTAATGGATCGTGAAAGGACCTCGCCAAAGAGAGTCAGACTTGTGCATTCCTTTTGGTTCCCTCCTTTTATCCCAAAGTAGGACACGATCACCAACTTGGAATTCTCTTTGCTTTGCTTTCTTGTCAAAGAGCACCTTGACTTGTTGTTGATGTGCTGCAAGCTGATCCACCACTTGTGTTCTTTGTTCCTCTAATTGGTGAAGAAACATGATTCTTTTATCCAAGGCACTTTCAAAGGTTCCATCTTCGACAACCTTGGCCAACTTAAGAGCAGGAAGCTCCAAAGTCATGGGAATTTCTGCGTTCAAACCATAAAGAATGCACGACATACCAATAGCCCTTTTTGGTGTGATTCTATCTGCCCACAAAGCACCAAACAATGCTTTATGCCAGGATCTTTGATTTTCATCACCAACTTGCGAATGATAGTAACCAGATTTTTGTTGCTCGATTCTGGCTAACCATTACCTTGCAAGTAGTAATCAGACAAATGAGACAGGGTAATGCCATGTTCAAAACAAAACTATTTGATCTCTAATGAGGAGAAATCTGCAACATTATCCCTCACAATCTTGTTAGGTACACCAAAGTGAGAAATAATATTCTCCTTTAAAAATGAGCTCACCACTGAAGTCGTGTGCGTCACGGGAATTGCCTCCACCCACTTGGTGAAGTAATCCGTTGCAGCCAAGACATAAGTATGTCTTGCACTGGATGCTGGATTGATTGTGGCAATGAAATCAAGTCCCCACTACTGGAATAGCTCCTCAATCACTACTGGCTTTAGGGGTAACGCTGCAAGCTTCTGCTTTCCAACAAATCACTGGCATCGATCACATTTGTGCAGCCAACTGTATGCATCTTGGAAGAGAGTTGGCCAGTAGTACTTCGCTCGCACAATCTTCTGAGCTGTAACTGGTGCCGAGAAGTTCCCACTACATGCCAGATCATGAAATGATTCCAACAATCTGACTTGTACTTTAGCAACACAACGTAAAAATGTACCATCAATGGTCCATTTGTACAAATCGCTGTCCCAAAGAACAAAATGCGCAACTCTGAGCTTTACACTTCTTTCCTTGAAAGTTAAATGTTCTGGACATTCTCCATACATTCATTTTCAGCGATGAGATGGCATAGACCCTTACCATGAACCAATTTGGTAGGTCTAATCTCAATTTCGTACTCCTGAATCTTGGCAATCCAGTTGCCTCTTTTTGTTCCAAACTCTTGCTGTGTCAAGATAGACTTGATAGTTGTATTCAGAACAAGAGCAACATGTGAATTCAGGATGTAAAACCTGAAGTATTTTACCACTTTGACAATTGCATAAGCATTCTTTTCCATTAGTCAATACTTCAGCTCGTGTGACTTGAGTGGGCAACTCATGAAAGCAATAGAAGATTCAATATTTTCCGCATTCTTCTACATGAGGATGGAAGACATGGTATGCTCAAAAGCCTAGCTGTACATGATGAAGTCCTTCATGTAGTATGGGCAGACTAACACGAGTGCTTGTGCTATTGCTTCTTTAATCTCCTTGAAGGCCGCCTTTCCCTCAGCACTCCAACGGAACACTCCTGCTCCTTTCATCATATTTGAGATATGACGTGTCTTCGCTGCAAAGCCTGGAACAAACCTTCGCAGAAAATTCACCTTTTTGAAGAAAGAATGAATGACAGATTTGCTGGTAGGTAGTGAAAGACTTTGAATTGATTTGACCTGTTCAGGATCAATCTTTATTCCTTCCTTAGACACGATGTGTCCAAGAAGCTTGCCTTATGTGACCCCAAAAATAGACTTCTTGGGATTGAGGGAAATTCCACGTTGGCGACATCTTTCGAACACCTGTTGTAGATGATAACGATGATTTTGCCGCTGTTTTGAGAAAGCAGTGAGATCATCGAGATAAATCACAATAAATTCATCTTTGATGTCGTGGAACCCCAAGTCCATAGCTCGCTGGAAAGTGTGGCCTGCGTTTATCAACCCAAAGGGTATCCTGTTGTAAGAGAACGTACCCCATGGAGTTGTGAACACTTTCTTTAATTGATCATCCTCCCTGTTTTCAATTTGGTGTTTGAAAGAGTCTTTGAGGCTGCTGTTGTCAAGTATTTTGGTTCTCGTTCATGGACATTTGTCAAATGATCATCAAGGACTGAGAGTGCATTAATCTTTGAGAAGATTTGGTCAAGTTTTGTTGTCTATATAGCTACAATTTGGAGATCTTTTCCCAAATTTGAATCTAGGATTTTGGGATTTTATTCAAGTTCAAAGCATCTTTTTCGTCATATTTTTGGTTCTCAAAAAGAGGTATGGTTTTATTTGCATTCGTTCTTTGTTTTGAAGAGTATTTTATGAAGCTTTTTCTTCCTCTTTGTACAAAACATCTAGGGTTTTAATTGCAAGTTTTTTTTGTATATACTTGTCTTTGTTTTTTTTTGTTTTTGCAAATCTCTTTCAAGATTTGTGTTGTTTGAGAGTATTTTTTTCAAGACAATAGAATGTTCTTCCCCAAAATAATGCAAGTTGGAATGCAAGATTTTTCCCTAAAGCAAGAGCTTCAAGTATGCAAGTTCTTCCCTACTTGCAATCGGATTTAAAAACCCTGATTGTGAGTTTATTTTGTGCCAAGATTAGGCGAAGTTCTTCCCCTACTTGCAATCGGACTTTAAAAATCCGATTGCAGGCAATGAACCTTCCCAAATTGACTTGTAATTGGATTCAAAAACCCCAATTGTAAGTAAGAGATACCCCCTCTTGTATATATATGCACTTGCATCCCATTTTGACACCAAATGCTTGCATTTCATTCTCCTGTAGTGCTCAAGAAAAACCCCGAAATTTGTCTTTTTCCCCATTTAAAAAGCTGATTTCATTCATTTTCCTCCATTTCCTATTTCTTAAAAGCTTCCATTCATATCATGTATGCGTGCCCTTTCAGACCTGCCTTTAAGAGCGTCTATGGATTCATTGGTGTCTCATGAAGACGTACTTACCCTATGGGATTTGATGTTGTAGCTTTATCATCCACAAGTTCGCTTGCTATGATGGACACATCTTCAACAAGCAGTTGCGTAAGTTTTTGCTGGTGTTCTTTGACGACATACTTATTTATAGCAAGACGTGGGAGGAACATTTGAGGTATTTGGACAACGTTTTAGGAATCAAGGAGTCACACTCACTGTTTACAAAGAGGTCCAAATGTAAATTTGGGATGACTAAGATCTTGTACTTGGGTCACGTCATTAGTGCCCAAGGGATTCAAGTGCATTAGGAGAAGATTCAGGCAATTCTTGATTGGCCCACACCCAGAACACTCACTAAGCTGCGTGGATTCTTCAGATTGTGTAGTTACTACAAAATATTTGTGAAAGGGTTCTCATAGCTAGGAGCACCATTAGCAGACTTGATGAAGAGGGGGGCTTTCCGTTGGGATGAGTAGGCACAACAAGCCTTTGACAGATTGAAGGAATTCATGAGTACATGTCCAATACTGGCACTACCAGACTTCACTTCACCTTTCATCCTGGAGTGCGATGCATCAGGAGAAGGCATTGGAGCAGTGTTAATGCAAGACCATCACCCCATTGCATTTGAGAGTCAAAAACTCTCAGGAGCCAAACTACTGTATACGATCTATGATAAGGAGATGCTTGCCATCATGCTTGCGTTGGCCAAGTTTAGACAATACCTAATTGGAGCAAAATTTGTGGTCAAAACAGATCACAACAGTCTGAGATATTTCCTGGACCAAAAGGTCTTGAACGAGTGGCAACAGAAATGGGTGAACAAAATCCAAGCATACAATTTTGACATTGAGTACGTGAAGGGGAAGAAGAGTGTGGTGAGCGATGCACTATTAAGAACACTTGCCATATGTTGACTGCCACAGATTTCAGCAGATTGGAAGGCCCATTTGTTGGTCGAATACTCTTTAATGTACCGAAACGACCAATTGTACCCGACCACAAATGATAATGAACTCGACAGTAAATCGGTGATGTGCCCGACGACAATGCGGGTGATGTACTTGACGCAACGCAGTTGATGTACCCGACAACAAATTAGGTGATGTATCCGACGACAACGCGGGTAGTGTGCCCGAATGCAAATCAAAAGATGTGTCCGATGGTAACATGGGTGATGTGTCCGACGACAACATAGGTGATGTGCCCGACGACAACGTAGGTGATGTGCTCGACGACAACATGGGTGATGTTCTTGACGGCAACACCAGTGATGTACCCGATGGCAACGCAGTTGATGTAACCGACGACAAATAAAGTGATGTACCCGACGTCAACATGGGTGATGTGCCCGTCGACAATGCAGGTGATGTGCCTAACGGTAACATGGGTGAAGTGTCCAACGAAAATGCAGGTGATGTGCCCGACGACCACGCGGTTGATGTATCTGGCAGAAAATCAGGTCATGTACCCAATGACACTTGACACCCTTTGACTCCCTTCGGCACCCTTCAGCAGTCCACACCCTTCAATTGATATGAGTCAACTATATGGTTCACAGATGCCAAATGTATTATTGATGAATAAATTCTAACACAGGGCACTCACAAATATCTAGAATGAATTGCAAAGAACAAAGAATTTTTTATTTTCAGATTATGCCTTAGATTACATCTGATTTGTCTGCAAGTGAAGACTTCACAAAGTTGAACAATTACGCACAAGTGAAATATTTGAAACGATATCCCCAACGACATACTATAGTGGCTACTAACCACCGAAATTGCAATTACAAACTAGGGAGGGTCTTGCACCTCCAAAACTATAAATAAGAACTCAATACCAACTAGAATCACAAATAAGCAAGAAATTTAAACTCCACCGTGACTACCTACAATGCCAAACACAACCTTATAGGGTTCCAGGAGTTTTGCGAAGGGTTACAAGTAGGCTGACATACTTTACTTATTATTTTTTTACTTGGGCCCCTTATATTTATTAATTAATTAAATAGATCCTTATGATATTATTTAAATTTTGGAACCACCTAATTAACTATTTCACTCCATTAATTTGGGGACATTACAAATCCTCGTCGCCTAGAGGTTTCCCTCAAGCAATCCGTCATCAAACCGTTTGCCCACTGCGAAGCTCCAGGATCCCAAACCAAGTGTGGATGCTCATGGCCGTATCCGCTAAAAGCTTGATGCCACACCATGACTGTGAGCACCACCTGCAAAACCCCAACAAGCTTCCACTGCTCCACTCTGATATAAACAATGCCTTGCTCCCAATTGCTAAGAAGGTTGTTATGATCCCTTGAAGTTTCCTTGTCATCTTCAACAAGTGCTGGTCCTTGATGCTGAGAGTCATATGCTACCACACTATTACTGATCTGCATCTTGGACTATAGAGCTTGCACATTCAAAATATCATTGGTATAGTCTGCATCTTCATATAGTTTGAAATATCCCGTTAGGATATTTTCTCCAGATTTTTCAAAATGTATCATAGAAATTCTAACAAACAAGTTGCATGCAACTGATTTATAATTATCCAATAGATAATGTTGAAATTCATAGGACCCTGATATTAAATATAAAGATAAAACATTACAATCTCATTTTCAGATCAGATATGAAATACCTCAAAACACTGCAAGTCTATTTTACAAATAAACATCACAAATAAGCCTAGTTGTGAACTCCATTGTGAATCCACCCTCCAAAAACGAATTGGGTTTCCGACCAATCCGCTGAAAGAATCTCAAGGGTTTCCATCCTCAACAAACTATAATTGAAAAAGGAAGCTCTCAAAGCTCTGCCAAAAGAAATTAATCGAAAGAAAGGGAATCACATTGCTTTGGAAGGAACAGACAGAAAGGAAGTTGTGTAGATCAATGAGGATAGCAAAGTTATGGTGTCAATAGGAGTTTGGCAATTTTGATAACTAGTTTTTTGTGTGTTGTAAATCATATTCCTTGGGAAATCGAGCACATTGTAAAAGCATTATTACATGAAGTCTTAAAGATTTGTTTAATTGTGTTGTTGATCATTGGATCTTTGTCTATCTTCTATCTATTTGTTTTGTTCTGGCCACCATGGCGTAATGAAAGTTGTTCGATAAGAGTTCTGGTTAAAGCTTGAACTTCCAATCATTATTGAGTTTCGTCTTTTCTCGCTGTAAGGTCTTGCTATTCTATTATCAGTAAGATTGCCATCATAGTAGAATCAGAGCATTGAATTCATGGAGCTTTAATGTGTTCTTTCTGCACCTTGAGTTTTTGTCACCTTGAGGGCAAATTAATGATATTTTTTTATTATCTAATTTTATAATTTTTAGAAATTATCATGGTACAGATAAGATAGATAAAGATAAATTTATTAATGTCCAACAAATGACCACAAATGGGTCAATGAGACTGCAGATTACAAACCAGGGTGCAGCCACCAACAAGGCCACCAAACGGTGACCAAAGAAAAGCACAACTGAAAGCAAAAGAGACAAGAACAACCAAGGAAGTGGGAGGGGTGAATGGGGAACCCCAACCCACCAAACAACCATCAAGGAACTGGAGCAGCCGAGAAGAACCTCAAGACCAAAGGGTAAGCAATAGGGCTAGGCCGCTGGGTATACCGAAGCAGACTAGAAGGAGAGGGCTGCTGAGAAGAGGAACGACTACGACTTTGAAAACAAGGATAGAAAATCAGTCATACAAGAACAGTAAATAGTAAAGGCAATTTCTCTTTAGACCATTACAATGACGAGAAATTAGTCATACAATTGTTTATGTCTCTCTCAAAAGGTCTATTGTCAGTAGATCCAATCATTGTAACTATGCATGAATTTTTGTATCATCCAAAATATCAGCATGATATATTATTCAAGCTTATTTTATTTGCTTGCCTTCTTTTTTTGCCTTTTATCACATCTTGCATTTTCTAGCGAGAGATCTTAATTTCTGGTCGGAAGATTTTGGAGACAGCAGAAAAAGAACCTTGTGCATCGGGAAGTTTCCAGAGACATCTCTAATGCTAGGGACATGTCTCGTCTGCAAGATGTGCCTCAAGGGGTTGGAGATGGTTCTCTGGGTAACCATGGTTATTTCTAGTTTAATTAGTATTTATGATTTATTATTTTGAATAAGATGTAGCAATTTCAACAGCCTCCATTGTTATATGTTCATTTGAACATTATTATATCACGTGCACTTATATTATTATTTGACTAAGTTTTGAAGTAATAAAATCTTGCACATCTAAGATTTATGGAAAATCAGAATTCAAAACATTGCTAAACTATTTAAGGAGGCAAAAGAGCTAAGGAGTAAATTTTAAGGAATTCCACATTGACCATATTTATAGGGAAAAGCGCAGACTTGTTTTTGATTTCATAGTTTAACTTTGTTAGATATATTTTATGGACATCATATATAAATTAGTTTAGATTAAAATGTTAGTTCACCATATATCTATAATATAGAGTTGCAAAAGCTTATTGGATTTCCACTGAAACATATTAAATGCTTTGATCATGAACATAGAGAAATTTATAAACTGAGCAATTTTAAAAATTTTCAATTCTGAAAATAATATATCAATAAGTGGTGAAGTATGGTCTCATGTTAAATAGTTCAGAATTTTAGGAACTAAGATTTGTGTGTAAGAATTAGCATATTAATCCTTTTTTGTTAAATTTTCTGATATAATTTTTCTGAAAATAATTTCAGACAGATTGCTTCAGTGAAGAATGATATTGGATATGTTGTCATGTTTTTGTAACTGTCAGGAATTGAATGGTGAAGCTGATTCTTTAGCAAATGCTGCTATTGAGCTTATAAGTATGTGATAAATTTTTGACTCAATGATTTGGTACTTTTCTGTGTCATTTTGGCTATTAAGATTATGTGAACTAATTATTTTTTGAATAACCCAGACTCCATGTAAGTCCTACGTAGCCTTGATTTCAATTTTTACACACGTAAATAGTAACATAGTGAACCAGAAAGTCTTGTTTAAGGAGTTATTTTGGTTGGGCTGTTTTTGGAGAAATTGTTGGAGTCATCTTTACCTTCAGAAAAACCTCTTGAAAAGCCATTGGAATCAGGAAGAACAATTAGCTGTGACGATTTACTAGATACTAACAAGGTAAGAAGCAAGCCCTTAGGAATGTTGACAAGCTTCTTTTCTTTATCAATATTCATTTTCTATTCATCTCTTGTGATGGATCATATTGTATAACTATATATCCATTAAGGATTTCATTATTTCGGGAAAGACCTTTTCATTGAATGCACTAATCATTTTTTTCTTTGATTATGGAATATTCAAAAGCATTAAGTCTGTAGTTATTTGGATAATGCTTGAAATTCGTTTTCATTTTTCTTAATTTATTGAGCAAAAATCATTTTATGCATTATGAAATAACTACTATGTATGAAATACTTGATTCAATTGGCAGAATCACAAAGGCATTGGTAGATTTTGTTGCGTAGAATGTGTTCTCTCTTGTAAAGTTGGTGTGAATCTACGACATCTGTGTGCATAAGAGGAGAGAACTTGGAAATTGGGAGGAAAAGCATTTGGTTGTGTATTCATCACTTGCAAAAAAAAAACCAAGGGTTTTATCAGCAGTTGAAAATGCTAGTTGGAGTGACTAGTGGCATAATGTTGCCTTTGTTTTATCCATTTGGCAGTAAATCCTATCTGAAGATGGATTAAGAAATTGTAATTTTGGTCCTTGAACTCTTTTGTGTTTGTAAACTCTATTTTGAGTGTTAATGGGGCCTATTCACATTCAATTCCTATTTGGATGAGAGTGAATGTGGGCATTTTGAAAATCACATCATTGGGAAGTAGATGATATATACAGCTGAGCAAAGGATTTATTATTGCTGGCAAGAGTGATCTTATTTCCTTGTACTTAAAGGAAGGCAGAAAACGGGTGTGTGGACATTGGTTCCTGAATTGTTATTGCTTTCCGATTCTTGATGAAGGTTGTGGGCATGTATGTAAGTATATTTCATCCTTACAGAATTCACGAAGTTGATGTATCAGCAGTACACATTCTTGGAGTGAGGGAGTTATGTAGTCTGGGCCATATGCAGATAGAAAGACTCTGTGTTAATCATGTCTACAGAAGCAAAACCCTAATTCATATGGGTCCGTTTGGGGGCTGGAATTAGACTGGAATTGACATTATCTAATTCTGGATAATGCGAAATTCCATGTTTGGGTCCATGAATGAAAATGGAATCGGAATTACGAAATTCTGATTTTGCCCCAAAATGGGCATATCAATCTTCCACCTAAATAGGTGGAATTGGAATTTCAATTTCAATTCCAATTTTTACAAAAGCAAATTTAATATCTTGTCGGATCCGTGACATGATAGACGTGTAAATGTGTGTATGCGTGTATATATGCGTATGTGTATATATACACAAATGTGTGTATATGTGCGTGTATGTGTATATATACACAAATATGTGTATTTGTGTGTATATATACACGTGTGTGTATGTGTATACATGTGTCTATATACACATATACGTGTATATACACACATGTGTATATATACACATGTATATATGTGTGTATATATATACACATACATGTGTGTATATATACATATGTATGTCTATATATACACATGTATGTGTGTGTATACACGTGTATATATATGCATGTGTATACACGTGTATATATATATATATATATATA
>MU224968.1:6432037-6452989 GCA_018584345.1 Thuja plicata
TATATATATATACACACACACACACGTGTATATGTATGCACACACACGTGTGTATGTATATATACACATGTGTGTATATGTGTAAATATGTATATATACACAAATGTGTGTATATGTGTATGTGTGTGTAGACACACACACGTGTGTAGACACACACACGTGTGTGTATACACACACGTGTGTATATACACACATCTATATATACATGTATTAAAAAAAACTAAGAAATAAACAATTAAAATTATTTATGCATCTTCTCAGTCATCTTCTGGGTGAACCAAACGGGTCCAACCCATATTCCGGAAATCATTTCTAGGATATGTATCTTCCAGAATTGTTGCATCTTCCATAATTGATCATATCTAACATTGGTTATTCTAACACCCAAACGGTAAATGAAAGAAGTATCAGGTGTCTTGCTGGTCTTAGGTGGTGGGTGCACAAAAGTTGTTAAGAGTGATGTTAGTAATTATTTATTTGGATTGGTTGTTCCCTAACTGTTGTACCTGTTCTCCTATGACTTGTTTTCTGTATAAATGGATTCAAGATAGTTAGACCCTCATCAATGTCTTTGGTTTCCATCATAGTGAGGACTCCATATCATTTTGATATTGATGTAGAAGATTTTTTCAATATTTTGAACACTCGGTGTTATGTTGTGACTATGGTATAATGTTCGTAGGTGCATGGGACTTTTTGTTTGGATGGTTTTTATGTAAGTTTCAAGTTATATTTATTCATTTTGTTTGTTTGATTGGGAATAGTTCATGTTGAAACCAATGTATTCAGCCATTGTCAAAGAAGAACAAAAATTGCTCAAAGAGTCATTATGTTAAAAAAATAGAGCGCCCGCGCACACACACACAGACACATAGGAGAAACATAGAGGAGAAACACAAAGGAGGATCCTCTATTGATTATAATGATCTGATAGTCATATCCTTACACAATGCCAATATTTATAGAGGGCTTTAGAAATTTCTGGAGTAAGAGAACCATCTAGAATGATGATGTTGGAAGTTTCCGGCTTTACTATGTTGGTAGGCAGTGGTCGGTGGTTCTGGATAGTTCTTGGTCAGTGGTGCTTGACCTGTGCCGATAGTACTGGGCAGCAGATAATTAATTTAATTTTTCAACATCCCGCCATAAATTAATTATCGAATTGTTTTAGATATCCCCCCCACAATTCCCCTCATCACAATCACTGTTGGGTTTTCATGGA
Source organism: Thuja plicata (assembly GCA_018584345.1). Taxonomy (NCBI): domain Eukaryota; kingdom Viridiplantae; phylum Streptophyta; class Pinopsida; order Cupressales; family Cupressaceae; genus Thuja; species Thuja plicata. Next base: position 6,433,260 of record MU224968.1, read on the forward strand.
TTACCTGTAACCAATGTGCAAGTTTTAAGTACTTTTTCAGTCACCACAAACTTTGCACTCAAGTGGTTTTAGTTCACCACAAAGCTCACACATGAAATAAGAAAGTGGTTTAAGGATTACTACAAACCAAGCACTCACTGGTTCTAATGACCACAAATCATCATTGTGGGGGAACCATCATCACTGTAGGGTTTTTTCTCGATTTGCACTTGCATCAAAAGTGATTATTGAGTCCATATGAAAAGAAATCCATCTACCGAGATACATGGGTGCCTAGGCACTGTACTCGCCAGTTGTATAGGACTTCTTTTCAGATACATGGTTCATCAATAAGTAACTAAAAGTTATTAGGGGTGTCGGGTATAGTCAATAATACACCCCTTACATCAACTCAGGTGCAATACATTCTTCAACTTCGTGATTGCACACTATTTGGAATTTGTATTTTTTCAAGAGCCTCCCAAATACTATCAATCACTTCACAAAATGAGAATATTAATATCTTGAGGGGTATCTTAACAATCTTCTTTTACATGACACCTTATACATTTAGACAAATATATTTTCCCACAAACACTCATTTCTCCCAACATATATACCTCACCCAACTCATAAAACATCTATGCCTCACAAGATAACAACCTATTACAAACACCAAACAGATTTGATATTTGGGCACAATCAAGAATACAATTCAATGCTCAGAAGTGTCTCACTAACAGAACAAATCCATTTCACAAGAAAACATAACTCCTCAAAACAGAGCACTTCAAGCAGCTAGCAAAATGCAATATTTATATGCCATTTAAAATTAGCACTAATTGAGTATGGCAATTTCTTCACTACTTTATTGGCAGCAAAATAAAATCCAAAATGAAATAGGCAAATCCTAGCTGGGCAGTCACAACAACTACAACAGCCTGCTTTACCTTTAATTTGTGTTTGCCTGGCAACAACAACCTTGCAGTGTGCCTTCATTGAAATTGGCCTTCGGTGGCTTCCAATCTGCTAGTTACCACAATGAGTGGCCACTTAAAACACTCTATTTGGCATCAATTTTTTTTTGTCATAAACTCTCAGACTTCTGCGATCCTCAACAGTCTCCTATTTATCTGCTATCGGGAGAAAGTAGAGCCATGATGATTATCAGTGGGACGTGGATAACTCCTATGAAGGTAGATTAGTTAAAAGAAGAGAAAACAAGGGAGAAAGAAAAGTGCTCACAAAAAAATCACGAGTTGAGGCCTAGCCATACACAAAATAACTAATTCATGCCATGAGCAGCTTTAGACCTATCATCCTCTAGAGATTTTCCGTAATAATGATGAAGCAATCAAACGAGAAGAGTATCAATAATGGATTTAACATGTGAAGTAGTGGGCATAACGATGTTGAGTTTAGCTGAAGCACTGAATAGTCATGAATCCTAGGATGGAAATAATTGAATAATGCAAAATAATATATAAAGGAGTGCTATAAGATCTTCTTGAAAATGGTCTTCAAGTGAGATTCGAAAATAATTAAATGATTAAAATTAAGTTGTCAATTAAAACGTAAATTAAAGGCGACTAATTTTAATTATGCCAAAAGGAGCAATGAGGGAGTCATATTATAAAAGGAGCAATGAGGGAGTCTTTTGGCATGCTCTATTTTATTATTTTCTCTTGGAAGGTTTCATTCAAGAATTTCATGAAAGGATTGATAAATAAGTTTAATCAAATTTGGTGAAGTTGAGGGAGTCTTTTGGCATGCTTTGTTTTATTATTTTCTCTTGGAAGGTTTCATTCAAGAATCTCATGGAAGGATTGATAGATAAGTTTAATCAAATTTGGTGAAGTTTTGTTATGAGACAAGTTTGCAATTATTAAAGATTTATTAATATTTTACTATTCATGATTGATAGATAAGTTTAATCAAGTTTGGTGAAGTTTTGTTATGAGACAAGTTTGCAATTATTAAAGATTTATTAATATTTTACTATTCATGTTTTTGCTATGTATTGATTTATATTAAAAAGAGGCAATTTTATCAGTGTTGGTTGTTCACTTTCTCAAAAGGGAAGCTGTGGATATGTTTAGCAATTTTATCAATGTTGGTTGTTCACTTTCTCAAATACATTTGGGAAAATATGTGAAGTCTTCATTTGAAGACAAACTTGTAGTAATAGAGGTATTTCATATCTGTTTGAAAAATAGGGTTGTAATGATTTATCTGTTTTGATTGTAATATCTCTATTTTAGTCTAACATTGTAAGATTTTCACTATAATTTGTGGATGAATAGAAATCAATTTCCTTGCAAAATTTTTGTGTAATATTTAGAAAAATATGGATCAAATATCCATAGGGGATATAATTTTTTTAGAGAATATGATTGATAAGCCTTGTGAAGAGATGACTTCTCTTAATGATTATGTGTGATTATAACATTTTCCCACAATTTCTACATGAAGAGTGCATGACATCATCTAGTGAGACAGTTGGCACAAGGAAAAACCTGATCCTACTTGTGTTTTGACACCAAATGATGATGATTATGCTCTGTGTTTGGGCCTAGCACTACCCTAGTTCCAAATCAAAAAGTGTGCAAAGTAGATGTCATAGGATAAGTTAACTATGAGAGTCAAGTTCTTCAAGATAGTGTTAGAATAACTGAGAGCGGGGGGGGAAGGGAGGGCGGGGGGCGTGGTGAATCAGTTAGAATCAGTTTCTTCACAAATTATCCTACAGTCCCAAATTTCTCAAGATGTATACCAAAAAAATTTCAAATATAAAATTTAACTCTGTGAAAATGTATTCTGTAATCTCAAACTTTCATCAATAGTGTTTATCGAATATTAGTTAATTAATACTATGATTACCGATCTAGGTCAATAAAATAAAGTGTAAATTAAAATAACAATCCACAACATTCATGCACATTGACATATAGATTTTTTACGTGAAAACCCTACTAAGGGAAAAACCACCTGGGAGTGGTAACCCAAAATATTTTCACTATTTTGATGTGAGCTCGGTGAAGAGCCAACCCTGTTAAAGATTACAACACACACTGTTAAATGTGACGTTGTCAGAGGATTTAAAACTAACAGTTCTCTCTTGACCATGCCTTCACTATGGGGTCAACAAGAAAACACTCAACATTCTCTGAATGTTATAATAAAGACTTTCACTGTTCTACTCGGTTAAGACATTTATCTATAACAATGGTTAAACTGATACAGTAGTGATCTGATTCAAATACAACTCTGTTTTATAGATATTTAGATCTATGCTAAGTACATAATACCTTTGATTAATTTGTTCACTTCATTTCATCTCATACTTCATACTTGTTCTACTCGGTAATGCTCTTTCCCCTGTTTGCTCGGCGATGTTTGCAGAAAAAATCTCTGTTCTTTTTTTAACCAGTTTGATCAGTCATGCATAACCTCGCATGTATGTGCATTACGTGTGATTCAAAATGAATCTCTTGTCTCTTATATAGACATCATGTCTAATTTAATTTTCACCCTTCAGATCTTGGCGCTTAATCTCCATCGTTCATTTTCCTGCTTGATCCATCCTTGACAGTTGTGTTAAAAACACGTTTCAATCTTTGTCGTCTGATCTTCCTTGAATTTTCGTGATCGTTTGATCAAAATAACAAACTTTATCTTTTACCTCGAAATCATCAATTGCCAGCTCAACATCTTAGTTGGTCTCAATTTGAATTAACTGCTCGGTCTTAGTATTAACTGTGTTGTGTCAACGATCCCTAGCTTGGTTATCAGTGTGCTCGGTATACACTATATTTTACTTGGTGTATGATGTCTCTCGGTGTATATAAAACGCTTCATTTTCTGACCACATAAACATTGTTTGTTCTAGATCTCCAATTCTCAACAAATGTTTTCCACCATAATAATACTCAAATAAGTTGACATCAATGACAATACATTAATTGATAATGTTTATCATCACTTCTGCAACTCGGTTGAATATCAACAAATGACTTCAAACATACAATCAATTATACTTCATTAATCTCTCCCTTTGGCATTGATGACAACACAATATGAAATATGCAATATAAAATTCCATACAACAAATAACAAACTTTTGTTCTACAACTGCAATAATTCTGTAGCTCTCCTTAGCTTAAATATAAACTGTGTCAGTATAAAAAACTCACCATGCAGACTCTCCCTGCAGTTTTGACTTTTTAGCTCTTGAATCTCTTTGTAGACTCTCCCTTTCTCTTTTCTTCATTTAGTGGATAGATATTTCATTGATCAAATCTCTCCCTTTGACAACAATTCCAAAAAGAAATATGTAGCTCTTCAGTAGCCAAATAAAATATCTCTGATTTTCGGTGTACTAAGTACCTTTTAGTGTACTGATATCTCTGTGTTAGTCCAGTTCATATTTGCACCAACATGATTGACCTTCTGATTTCATGTAGGTTGATGCAACCTCCTACTCAAATTAGTTACCAATAGACAAGGGACGAACCCCTAGTCTACCTCTTAAGTACTCAAATGTATCCTTCGATAAGGGTTTTGTGAATATGTGAGCAAGTTGTTCTTTTGATTGTACATATTCAAGTATCACTTATTTATCTTGTACTTGTTCCCTCAAATAGTGATATTTAATAGATATGTGCTTAGTCTTTGCATGCATCACAGGGTTCTTTGAAATATTTATAGCACTTGTATTATCACAGTAGATCATCATTGGATCAATGATCTCTTCATTCATTCCTTTCAACAATTGTTTTATCCATGCTATGCTAGAACAATTTGCAGCAACAACAACATACTCTGCTTCTGCAGTTGACTGAGATATGCATCCTTGTTTCTTGCTAATCCAAGTAACTAGTCTTTCTCCAATAACGAATGCTCCACTAGTAGTGCTCTTTCTATCATTTATGTTCCCAGCTCAATCAGCATCAATATAAACTTTCAATTTGAACTTTCCTTCTCTTTTATACCATAGTCCATAATCCTCAGTATTCTTCAAATATCTAAAAATTCTTTTCACAACAGTCATATGTGATTCTCAGGGGTTAGCAGAAAATATTGCAACAATTCCAACTGCATGTGCTATGTCAGGTCTTGTGTGTACAACATACTTCAATTTACCAATCATATATATGTACAAAGTCTGATTTACCTTAGGTGTCTTGTCTTCTTTTGTTAGTTTGCATCCTATCACCATAGGTGTTCCGACTGGTTTTGATTCTTCCATTCTAAATATCTTTAATACTTCTTTGATGTACTTAGATTGTGTAATGTAGATTCTTGCAGTCTATTGTAAAATCTGTAATCCTAAAAAAATATATCTCCAAACATTGACATCTCAAATTCTTTCCTCATAAATCAACAAATGAAGTGCATAAGTTAATTACCCCCAAATATGATATCATCAACAAATATTTCAGCAATAAGAGTCTTATCATCACTTCCTCCTTTTAAATACAAATGATTGTTGTCACTTGTTCTAATAAATCTAATACTTATAAGATAAGAATGAAATCTTTCATACCATTCTCTTGGTGCTTGTTTCAGTCCATATAAAGCTTTGTGTAACTTACATTCCATGTGTGTCTGATCAGTATCAACAAATCCTTCAGGTTCTTCAATGTATACCTCTTCTTCCAGTATTCCATTCAAAAATGCAGACTTCACATCCATCTGATATACTTTGAATCCTTTAAATGCAACATATGCAAGTAGTATTCTTATTCCTTCAAGTCTAGTAACGGGTGCAAAAGTTTCTCCATAGTCAATTCCTTCTTCTTGTGCATACCCTTTGCATACCAACATTGTTTTATTTCTGGTTACATTCCCATCTTTATTTAGTTTATTTCTGAAAATCCATTTGGTGCCAATGACATTCTTATCACTCGGTCTCAGTACTAATGTCCATGTCTTATTTTTCTATATTTGTTCAATTTCCTAATTCATAGCATTAATTCATTCTTCATTTTCTAATGCATCTCTAACATTCTTAGGCTCAAATTCACAAATTAAACAAGTGTCATCTCTGAACTTACTTCTTGTCATCATGTCTGATCTTTTATCTCCAATAATTTGATTCCGTGGATGATGTCTTCTCACATATTTAGCAAGTACAGGTTCAACTCTTTGTTCTTCATTATCTTCTTCTGTATGTTCAATGTCTTCTGGTTCATGATCTTCATTTTCAATATTTTTTTGATTCTCGGTTTGTGCTCCCTGTTGCCCGGTGACATTACCCTGTTGCACGGTAACGTTAGGCATTTGCGTCGGTATAGTATCAGGTTCTTCTCAGTAAACAAATTTACTGTAATCTTCAGGGTCTTTCATGTTGTCCTCATCAGTTTGCTTAGCAAATTCATCAAATTTCACATTTGCACTTTCAATGATTTTGTTAGAAGTCTTGTTCAAACATTTGTAAGCTTTACTCTTAGTAGAATATCCAAGAAATATCTCTTCATCACTTTTTGAATCAAATTTACCATTTCTCTCATCTTTCAGAATGTAACGACTTCCAAATATTTTAAAATAACTTACATTCGGTGTATACCCATACCATAGCTCATAAGGTGTTTTGTTTGAATCTTTCTTCACTTGTACTTGGTTCAGTGTGTAAACAGTTGTGCTGATTGCTTCTCTCCAGTATGTTTGTGCAACTCCTTTCTCAATCATCAATGTTCTGGTACAATCTACAATTGATATGTTCCTTCTTTTAGCAATTCCATTTTGTTGTGGTGTCCTCGGTGCAGAAACATGTCTCTTAATTCCATACTCATTACAAAAGTTAGTGAAATCATCAGAAATAAATTCACCTCCTCTATCAGATCTCGAACACTTCAGATCTCTACCAGTTTCTTTGTCCGCTTTAGATTTATACCACTTAAACATCTTAAATGCTTCAGATTTTTCTTTTAGGAACATGACAACCATCATCCTAGAGTAGTCATCAACAAATAAAATAAAATGTTTGTTGCTATAATGGCTCTGTGTTCTCATTGGTCCACATAGGTCTGTATGAACTAACTCCAAAATATCATTAGATGAAAAATTATTGCTCTTGAAACTACATTTTGACATCTTACCCATTTGACAATTTTTGCACATTACATGGTTTGGTTTAGATAAGCTCGGTAAGCCTCTAACTTTTCTTTTTCTACTAATCTTAGCCATGTTTTCAAAATTTACATGACAAAGTCTTTTATGCCATAACCATATATCTTCATTCTTTGCAAATAAGCAAGTAGTTTCAGCCGTGTCAAGATAGAATATGTTACCTTTAGATTGTTCACCAATGTCGATCAATTTTCCTTTTCCATCAGAGATTCTAGCTTTTCTATTTTCAAATGCAACTCGGTGACCTGTGTTATTCAATTGTGAAACACTCAAAAAATTGTAGTTAAGTTCTTTTACCCAATAAGCATTTTCACATTTGATTTGATTGTTCAGCATAATAGTACCTTTTTCTTTTACTTGATAGGGTGTGTCATTTCCCATTCTTAGTGATCCTCCATCATAATGCTCAAGAAATTTTTCGTTTATCACCAGTCGTGTGATGTGTACAACCACTATCAATAACCCAAATATCATGTTTACTAACTTTAGAGATAAGTGATGTTTCTACATACCTTTCATCTTCATCTGAATCATCTTTCAAAGCTACAAACATTCTCTCAATATCTTTATCATTGCCATAACTACTGTCATTAACTTTATCTCCAACAATGTAACAAGCTTTCTTACCTTTATCTCTATAGTCTCAGTTATCTCTTATGTCATACTGTTGGTTGCTTTTGTAGTCTCGGGCATCCTTTTTGTCATTAGATCTATCATTTTTATCATCATTCTTTTTGTTAGGGCATCTTGCAGCAAAATGGCCAATCTCTTTACAATTAAAGCATATCAAAGGTAGTTTACCTTTATATCTTCCTTTACCTCTGTGTAATCTTCTAACCATTAAAGCTTCAAGTTCATCAAGTTCCTTGTCATCACTATCACTGTCACTGTTATTTCTGATTACATGTTTGCTACTAGATTTACCAATTTTCAAAGTAGACATAAATGCAGACTCCATAGATAGTACAATACTGTTATCAAAATTATTCAACTCAAAGGAAATCAATCTTCCAACAAGACTATCAACATTAATGTTATTTCCAGGTGCAGCTCTTATTTGATGTATTGCAGAGACTCTTATAGAATAAATAGGCAATAGAGTTCTAAGAATCTTACTCACAATTGTGTCTTCATCAATGGTTCCACTAGATCCTCGAATAACATTCACCACTTCCTTAAGTCGGGTACTATATCGTGTTATGTTCTCTCCTTCATTCACATGTCATCAAACTTTCCATGAAGACTTCTTGCTTTGTCTCTCAATACATTTGCATCTCCTCCATAAACTAGTGTAAGATGATCCCACATCTGCTTGGAAGTTGTAAATGTCTTGATGTGCTCAAATTCTGCATCAGTAAGTGAAGAAGCAATCTCCACCATTATAAGGTTATGTTCATGTTTTTCTTTCATCTGATTTACAATCAATGGTCCAGAAGGTAGGATGAATTCATTGTCCAGATAATCTGTAATGTTGTCTCTGATTCCTGATAGGTATAGTCTCATTCTTCTTTTCCATGTTGAGAAGTTATCCTTGTTCAAATTTGGTACATCTCTCTTATACATCTTGTGATCTTTAGCTTAAGTCTTTCAAAACTTTCTTCTAAACACTTTATGCTCTGATACCAATTGTTAGAATAACTGAGAGGCGGGGTGAATCAGTTAGGATCAATTTCCTCACAAATTATCCTACAGTCCCAAATTTCTCCAGATGTATACCAAAACAATTTCAAATATAAAATTCAACTCGGTGAAAATGTATTCTATGATCTCAAACTTTCATCAATAGTGTTTACCGAATATCAGTAAATTAATACTATGATTACTAATCTAGGTCAATAAAATAAAGTGTAAAGTAAAATAACAATCCACAACATTCATGCACATTGACATAGATTTTTAACGTGGAAACCCTGCTAAGGGAAAAACCACCTGGGACCGGTAACCCAAAATATTTTCACTCTTCTAAAGTGAGCTCGGTGAAGAGACAACCCCGTTAAAGGTTACAACTCACACTGTTAAATGTGACCTTGTTAGAGGATTTAAAACTAATAGTTCTCTCTTGACCATGCATTCATTATGGGGTCAACAAGAAAACACTCAACATTGTTTGAATGTTATAATAAAGACTTTCACTATCCTACTTGGTTAAGAGATTTATCTGTAACAATGGTTAAACTGATACAGTAGTGATCTGATTCAAATACAAATTTGTTTTGTAGATATTCAGATTTATGCTAAGTACATAACACCTCTGATCAATTTGTTCACTTTACTTCATCTCATACTTCATACTTGTTCTGCTCGGTAATGCTCTTTCCTCTGTTTGCTCGACGATGTTTGCAGAAAAAATATTGGTTCTTTCTTTAACCAGTTTGATCAGTCATGCATAAACTCGCATGTATGCGCATCAGGTGTGATTCAAAATGAATCTCTTGTCTCTTATATAGACATCATCTCTCATTTAATTTTCATCCTTAAGATAGTGCCGCTTAATCTCCATCGTTCATTTTCCCGCTTGATCCATCCTCATCAGTTGTGTTAAAAATACGTTTCAATATTTGTCGTCCGATCTTCCTTGAATTTTAATGATCGTTTGATCAAAATAACAAACATTATCTTTTACCTCGAAATCATCAATTGTCAGCTCAACATCTTAGTCGGCCTCAGTTTGAATTAACTGCTCGGTCTTAGTATTAACCGTGTTGTGTCGGCGATCCCTAGCTCGGTTATCACTATGCTCGGTATACACTGTATTTTACTCGGTGTATACAAAACTCTTCATTTTCCGACCACATAAACATTGTTTGTTCCAGATCTCCAATTCTCAACAAATGTTTTTCACTATAATAATACTCAAATAAGTTGACATCAATGACAATACATTAACTGATAATATTTATGATCACTTCTGCAACTCGATTGAATATCAACAAATGACTTCAAACATACGATCAGTTGTAGTTCATCAGATAACTCGTCATATAAAGCAAATTTTATTGATAAGGTCAATGAGTTATATAATTTGGAGAACCAATTGAAGGTAAATTAGGATAATATTGTTTCAATCTTAACACATTTTGATAACATTCACAAGTTGATTGAAGATCACCTTTGGAAGGTTTAACTTGAGAAAAGTCAAAAAGGTTTTGAAGAAGAATGTTGTCATGTTGATTTGCATATAGTGACAAAAATGTAGAGACAATGAAATCATATTTTTTACATCTACACTCATGTCAAGTGTATCTCCTCAATTTAAAAAGTTTGTTTAGATGCATTGAGACGGAAAGAAGAAGAAAATGACAATCTTACCTTCAAGCTTAAGAATGCTAAGAATCCATAGTCTCCATTCAAGAAACAAAAAAAATAGATTGATGATCTATATGTAGAGTTAAATTTGGCACGTTTTAAATCATCCAAATTAGAAATCTAGTATTCTATGACAACCACATTAAAAGGAAAATCATATAATACGTGTATTAGGGAGACTAGAAAAATGTGTGAAGGAATTGACGAACTCCATTAGGATTAGATATTATATGAATATTCTAGCATTCTCCATACACGTTTTACATCATCCATATTAGAAATCTAGTCTTCTATGGCAGCCACATTAAAAGGAAAATGATATAATTTATATATTAGGTGTTGGAATAATGTATGGAAAGTAAGGACTGAGAGGGGAGGGGTGAATCAGTACTTATAAAACTTTTATCTTAACACCTTAACTGATTAACCATAAATTTGTTGTTCACTGTTTATCTACTCCATCGCATTGAGATGAAAGTAATATAAAGTATGCAATTCAAAACATTAAAACCATGACAAATAAACTCATAACACAGTGATTTTGGTTACACAGAAATCCTTGGTTAGAGGACAAAACTGTGGTGGGGATGACACCCACAACTTTCACTATCTGTAGTATCAAAGGTGCTTTGTTAGAGCTACAAATGTTTTGCTACTTTTGATAGCTTACTCGGTTAAGAGTATACAAGACTTGTTAGGTCTACTTGGTTAGAGGATTTTATAATCTCTACACTTAAAGATGTATCTTATTAGAGGATTTATAATGAAAAGATCTGTTAGGATCTACCTAGTGTTGGGATTTAACCTTCACAATACAATAGTATTTAAACTATGAAATGTATGTTATACTTTGCATCAAATACAAATGCTGATTCAGACTCTATGTGATCTGATATGTGTTACCTTAATCTGATCACTGTAACACTTTGCTGCTCTGCTCTATTGTAGCTAAATCTACTCGGTACTGCTCTGCTTTGTGTTGTTCTCCCTCAATAACTCAATAATAGCATTAACTCCTTCATTAACATCTCCATTAACATCATTAACAACAACTCCATAAATCATGAATTTATCCTTTATAAAGATTAAATTTTAACCTCTTAATCTTGTGAGTTAGTTAGGAAACGATTATCCTGAACTGTTCGATCTTCTTTCATGCTCAGTGACCGTGTCACTTTTACCTCGATACTTGGTGTTTTTACTTGAAAATATAAAAATTCCATCAACCGCTTGATCTATGCCTTAGATCTTCATCCCGAATTATCTTGATCGTTGATCGTGTAACCAACTGTTATTAATACTTGTAGCAATGTAATTAATTCAGTAACAATGTATTAAATGCGTCCTTATCACTTTTTGAATTGACTATTTGACTCGGTTTCATATTCCTTCTGACTCAGTTGTATGATCTCTCAGTGCTCGGTAACTAGCAACTCGGTGTAGTATGTCCACTCGGTAACAAAATATGCTCGGTATACTTAGTTCTCAATTCTTTTGCTTTACCAACTGCATAATTCTTTATGTCTTGACCGACTGCCTCGGCGTGTATTACCTACTAGTCCCATATAAGACTTTCTCCATTCACTGATTGTTTTCTCCATGAACTATGACTTTGACAAAACTAATGACAACAAAAATAACTTACAAAGATAACAATCTCCCCCTTTGACATTAGTTGGGCATTTTTGACAAAAAATTTCAAAGTCGTCAAAATGTGTAACTCCCCCTCGGTAGTTACTCCCTATACACTTTTCATTCTCTTTTTTTTTCACATATTTGATTTTTATTTTTATTTTTCCAATATCTCATATATCTCCCTTTATCTCTTATACATAATATATCCCCATTTTTGACAAAAACTGCTACAACTATAGTCTAATTGTCAAAAAAGATATTTATACCTTTGTTGAATGTTGGTCAATACCGTCTCCCAAGTGTCTCAGAGAGTCTATAATACCACAATTTGCTTGGAGATATCTGCTAAAATGCCAATAAGACCGTCCATAATACTTACTGCTGGAAATTTCATGAGCTCTTTGGCCTGCTTCAACTGGTTTTGCATCGATTGGATGTGGGGTATGAGAAATGCTTGAAGTTCAAGCAGTTCCAATCAGAACTTATTCTCTTCATGCTTCAATGAAGCTTGAACTCCCAATAGTTCTTGTACTTTGGGATAAAATGTCTGGAATGATCCCGTCTCGGTCGGTATAGCCTTTAGTTGTTTTGTCAGCTCTTTATCAACTTCAGTTTCCTTCTTTCTGATATCCTGGGTAAAATGTGAAAGAATACAAGATTTTTCAAATAATGAAATAATAGAAGTGAGACAATTTTCAAGTTCTTCACGTAACTTAGATAGAGTTATCTTATCCACTTCGCTTGCTTGAAGAAGTCCTTCCATCAATTTCTGTTCCATTTTGTCTTTGTGAATCTTTAGCATGTCTTCTGCCATATCCTTATTTGGTTCCTTTGATCTGCTTGGTCAATTCACCAACTTGATTCAATAGATTCTATGTTTCATCAATTTTGGCCTTGGGAACAATTGTTGAAAATATTTCCTTGCCATCTTCAAGTATGGTAGCCTTGTTCCTCTTTGCAATCAACTTACTCTGAGCTGTCTTTAGAGCTACTAACTCTAAGTATTTTGCTAAATCCTTATGCTACAATAAACTTATCCCTTGTAAGTGGATAGTATTTCTAGATAAACTTACTCCTTGTGATCTTACCTTCTATTTTATTTCCACGAGTAGTTGGATAGAGCATGAAAATGTGCTAGACTAGTTGTAGCACCAATATCAAGTAAAGCATCTACAGGATATGGATGATATGTTAGAAATTAGGATCTTAGGATACTAATCACTATAAACAAAATATAGAATAAATGAAATGAGAATCATACAAACATAAAAACAAACATAGTACAAAAGATATACATGGGGAAAGCCCTTCTAAGTAATAGACCCATAAAGCATCATTTTATTAATAAACTTACAAATGTAGTCTACCATCAATTAGACTAAATTTGGGAATAATTCTCCATACTTCCACATGGCCCATAATACATTTTGTGCATAGTGATATAACCCAGTATAAGATCTCCAAATTTGCATACTCTCAAATGAGAGGGAACCTCCTTAAATATAGGAGAAAGGACAAATTTACTAGTCACACCTTTTCAATAACCCCTATTCATAAATATTAATAATTTAATAACTCTTAGATTATAATTATTTCAAATGGGATATTCTTAATAAAGTATATAATATATAAAGTTTTATAATCTTATATTAGATTAGTATATAAATGTTATAAGGGTATGACCCCTAATAACATTATATTCTAACACCCCCCTTAATGTTAATAGGGGACATTACATGTTAATTTTCACAAAATTAAAATTAAGGTGCCCTGGTAACATATGTCTTCTTTGATAGTGATAAATGCAAACAAAAATATATGCCAACAAAAAGATCATGCATCACAAACTAAATGAAAGCCATCTCATCATAATTTATAATCCTCGTGTTTTAAAAATGATGTTACGAGGTCTTATAAAAAAATTATATTGGAGCTACAGTCTCCTCAAATTACCCTTTGGACCTTTGCTAAAGTTCATTACGTAGTGTCAGTAGGATTTAATACAATGCTTTGACAAGTAGAAGATTTACAATGAAGAATTTATAATATGCCCATAGGACTTAATGCCTAATGGTCTTATATTATATTTGTTTGGACTTTAAAAATCTACCATATGACTTAATGCCTAAAGGTTGTATATTATGTCTATTAGGACTTTAAAAATCTACCATATGACTTAATGCCTAAAGGTTGTATATTATGTCTATTAGGACTGGCATTTAGGATTTATCCTATAGGTAGTGTCATTGACATTCACACTCACCTTCAATGATATCGCCTACAAATAAGCATTGATCTAAATTTGGTGCATATAATTGTAATCACCTAAAAATGGTCATTTAAACCCTAAACCCCCAATCTCAGCAATTAATCGAGAAACCCTAATCTTGATTACCCTAAGTCCTAAATCAAACATACAATTATCGAATTTGAACTGATCTAACCTAAACCCTAGGTCCTAATCAATCATCGTACTTGATTAATTAATTAATTCCTAAAATCACATTACATTGTCAAAGAAACATTATGTTAATTATTTAATTAATATTATGACATATTAATTAAATAAAAATCACAAAATTGTCAATTAAATAAAAAATGAATTAAATTAATTATAAAAACATAAATGTGTATTCAAAATCAATAAATTATTAAAAGGCATATGACATCATCAAATTCAGTTGACTGATTATCAAAATGGAAACAATCCAGTTCCACTCAGTTAACTGATTCTCATCTATCTATCATTTTGGAAACATTTTAGTTAAGTATGAACTGATTTTGGAAGTTTCCAAAATAACTGATCAGTCAATTCAGTCAACTGACTCTCTCGACCAATCGAACCACTTGCACATGGATTGTGCTTCTTCAATCGAATCTGAGCCACTCTTTTTGTTCGATCTTGATCGTCGATTCGAGAGAGATTTTTATAAAAGAGAAACTCTTTTCCTTCACAAAGGATCTCTAACTTTCTTCTAACGTTACTATACTGCATTTTCTTCTCTTTTCTTAGCATTTATCATTTAGCATTATTGTTTTAATTTCAAGCATGCAAATATAATCATTAGAGCACATTCAATTTGGGTTTTAAAAAGAATCTTTCACTTTTCAATTTGGTGCTTTTAAAATCAGTCTTAAGTAGCTTGGATGAACAAGAAACTGCATATGCATATCATCTTAGATCATTTATCATAGCTTAAAATCCTTCATTTAGGTCTTCAGTGTAGTCACTGAGCTTGCAATGATCTGAGAGCAAGCTCATACTCCTGCCTTCTAGAAGGCAACAGGTCGACTCTTTCAGACATGTAGGATGAATGAATCCATATTCATTCTTGTATGCAACTGAAGTACAATGACTATGTTGAAGTGTACTGCTAAGTGAGAAGGCCACTTTTAGCACACACATTTCTGGCGCCCACCGTGGGGCAGAAAATCAATTTCTAGCCTCATTACTAACTTCTGCTTTTAATTTTGTTTTATATTCATTTTGTGCAAAATTTGAGTCCACCATTGCGTCCGGGTCATCGTTTCGGTTTGAAACGACTATAAACACACCTATGCTCGCTCAAAATTGTATCTGTGGCAATTTTTTTTGTAAACAGAGGTCGTACAACCATCCGCATGCAAATTGAGAAAAAAAATGGCTCCAAACTCTGCACGCAGATTGAAACACATATTTTTTTTTAAATTTTTGATTTTTGTGTCTGTCTATTGTAGCAAAATATATTTCTGAATTTGATTAGAGTCTAACACAGACTTCCTATCCTCTATTCGAATTTGCACCATACATTTGAGGCCGAACTATTTAATTCATTGTTTGTAGCGCGAGCTTACATATATAAAGTGTTTAAAAACTCATCACCCCGTGCATGTGGGATTAAAATCCCATAGCACCACCAACCTGCCTCCGCTACCTCCACCCGCTCCCCTCTACTCTCCCGCCATCACCGCTTCACCCACCCCCACCTCCACCGTGCCGCCAACATCTCCCTTTGCTCCGCCTCCCATCCTCCCATAACCCTCGCGCTTCCTCCAGTAAAACCCTTCCCCACCGCGCTTCCTCCAACTTCCTAAACTCTCCCGCAACAATCATTCCCCACCCCCTGCGCTGTCTAAACTCACCCATCCTCCTCTCCCACCAATCTCACACCTCCCCCACACCTGCGCAACTCACACCTCACCTCCCACTCATTCCACCGCTTCCCATAGCCTCCCCTCAACTCTCCACAACTGCTTCTCCACGCGGCTCTTCACCACCTCCACTCCCTCCCTTTGTGCTGCCTTCCCTTCTCACAGCCCCGCTTCCTTCAAACCCCTGCCTTCCACCCACCCACAGCCGCAGCTCCTAACCTCAGCTCCTAGCCGCTCCAAACCCTCACTGCGGCACCCTTTCTCCCACCCGCGCTCAACCTCAAACACCACTGCGACTCCTCCACCACCGCCTCTGCATTCCTGGGGATGCTTAAATTTGACGGGAATTTAACCGTCATAGAACAGTGTTTTTAACCTTTCGCAACGGGCACACAGCCATCAAATTTAACCTCCTCAATTTCTGACGTCAGCAGAGGTTTGAATTTTCTCAGCCTTCACCAGCGAACTTTTCCAATTTGCAGTTTGACTTCAAACCCCAATATCTTGCTTATTTTATGTCCTTTTTAGGAGCATTTTTTTTTGATTTGGGGTAGAATTTCGCAAGGATCACTGTGGTGAAGTCAGTTTTCAATTTTTCTCTCTGGATTGATCAAAAATTACAATTTTTTGGTGACTATACTTGGCTAATCCTCATTTTTGCAGCTTTCAGAGCCTCGTACGGGCTCATACGGTCACCTTTTTCAGTGCAAATTTTTGTGAAACTACATGGTTTTCTATGTACTTTCTAAATATGTGATCCGTTTTCTTATTTTCAAATTTTTATAATGTGGACTAATCTTTGGCTTTGATGTTCATGTGATTATCTTTTGCATATAGCCTAACAGTGGTTTGCATAATGCTATCCAAGAAGACTAAAACACAAACTACTCACGAATTGGTTTTGCAGGTTTGCTTTGATCGATAGAATGCAAAACAATGTGCTTGCATCTTATTTTTTATTTCTTAAAATAGTAACCCACATGCAGGAATTCTTAAAATGAACATTTGTTTGATGTTTTAGGAATGAAAATGATGTTAGGAAACTATGCTCTCGGCCTTTTGGGATGATAAAAAATTCAGAAACATTATTGTCATTTTCTTATTCTACTTGAAGTGTCTTTTTAGTTTTGTAAACCCAAGGAATTGCATGGACGTATCCTCTCCCCTCGCCTTCGCGAATCTTGGGTGAAAGAGAAATCCATACAAATCCTTTAGTGTGGCTACCTCCCGAGTGCTTTAACGGAGCCGATGAGAGTGGATTGCCCAACCGGTAACAGGCTAAAGCCAAGCCCTTCCAAAGCGGTATACAAAAAATGCCATTGTGATTAGTCTCACAGTGGACAGGTGTGAATTCGTTGTGGCAACCAAAACCTCCTCTAGTACCCTAGTGGCGTGTTAAAGTCCCTACATTGTTAAGGTGAAAGCCTTGCTTTGAAAGGATTGGGAGAGCCCCCTTAATTGGGAATATGACTTGATCACAACCACCTGAACGGATGCCTTGACTACACACTTTGTTCTAGTAACCAAAATCCCTCTATCTGTTGGCGCGGAAGGTCAGAGACCGACTAAGATGTCCCACACTTTCACGGCTCTTAGTAGAGACAACGGTCCCTTGGGAAGTGATTACCCTTGGGATTCAGAGCTTGGTGTGCCTGAGAAGTGAGTGCACATGTAAGGAGGAGCCAGTGCCTCCAAGCTTCTAAGTTGTCCGCTATGAGTAGGCATGGATGAACTTTGGTTCAAGTGGGAATTCAATAGATATTGCCCTGGCTATCCTAGGATTGTGGTGTGTCTGTTATTTTATTTTACAACAAACAATCTCCATGATGTGTCTTGCGTGAGTGTTCACTGAAACAACAACAACAATCAAACAATCTGGAAAACTATACACTTTCGGTACTTGTCTGTCATATCTCGTCTGAAACATCAAACCAAACATCAAAGTGATCAACAATTCAAAATCTGCACTTCTAGGTGTTAGCTGTCAACTTTTGTCTGAGTTTCTGCATCTGATATCAAACTCTGGAAATCTATCAACTTGATGTCCAATTCTGTATTCTACTGTGAAGGTTTTGTCTGAATTTTCACAAATATGTGTTCTTATCAACATCATCACTAGTTTGTCTTTAACTGCAATCTGTTAACAGTCTGACTCGTTGATGTTTCAAAATCTGATTGCATTGTGCTAGTCCAAGTGACTTGTTAATCTTATCATTTTGTCTGTGTTGTCCTTATCCTGAGTTGCGAGAGCAGGTTCGTTAACCTTGACTCAAGATCGGAGTCGTTGCTTCTCTCTCTTAGTTGGACTTTATCTCCTTTGTCCTTTGGTCTTGGACTTAATCGACACTTTAGATATCACTTTAGCAACTGTTAGTCAATCAATCAATTCGTCATACCTCATCTTCAATCTTCTATGCCAACGCATCAAGACAATCTTACAATGTCTAAAAGAAAATGGGCTAAACCTTATGGTGTTAACAACATGCAAGAAGAGATTCTTATGGTAGCTTTATCAAAACAACTTCACACTATGCAATCTGAAATCCAAGAATTAAAGGGGGAAAAGGATACACAATCCAACAAATCCTCATCAAGCTCAATCTCTCATTTTCTATTTGATCATTATCAAGCGAGTGGCTCCAAAGCCCTAAAAGCTGCTGAAAACACCATGAAGTCTTCCTCCAAAGGGATTAGTAACATCATGAAAGAAAAACCTTGGGTTAAATGTGAGAGAGTCTTTACTCCTTTGGGGCAATCTTATGAATCTCCATTAGAAGAAATTCTTGATAATGATCTCATCACATTACCTCAAGCCACATCACATGGATGAAGATTCTTGAGTAACTATTGTGCATATCATCAACATAATGAGCATAAAACTTCATCTTGCATGGAGTTGAAACATAAAATACAAGATCTCATAGATGATGGCATAATCAAAGTTGAAAATCCTAATGATTCATCTAATCTTGAGCATGATCAATATCAAGAATCCATGTCTAGCAATGGTTCACATACCACATCTACTTCTTCCACCATTCCTCCATCTCCTAAAACTTCACCATCTCTATCAAGAACTGAGCTTAATGATGACTATGTCTACCCTCAGGGACTACCTCTAACAGAGATCGAAGCTAACCAGCATACGTCTGTAAGTCTTTCTCAGGCTTCAAAGATCATTGACCCAAAACTTCCATGTGCTTCAACGCTTATCATGCCTATTACAAATGATTGTCCATCAGCGTGTCAAGAACTCCTATACAGATCAAAAATCCTACCTTGTCCTTAGAAATGGCTCCATGTCAAGAGGGCAATCCAAAGTATGAAGAAACACATATCAGTAATGATCAAGATTAGGACAGCACCCATCCTTATCTAATGGTTAACCAAAGTCACATATCTCAAGAGTCCCATGATGATGTCATCATCCCCTTCCATTTCTTCCCAGAAGAAACTCTTACATCTCCTATATCTTATCCATCCCCCAAGCAAGATCAAGATATCCTTTCTGGCATCTCTAATGGGCCTATTGAAAATCAAGAGAAAGG
>MU224968.1:6453039-6477834 GCA_018584345.1 Thuja plicata
CCTTGTCATACTCTTCCATATCCAGAAACTATCATTCCTCTAAATCCCTTGCATAACAATAAATCCTCTCAAGCTTCAGTTGCTCCAATCAAATTTTCTCATGCTCCTATTGATATAAAGGTGAATTCAAAAGAGAAGAGCCTTGGTCATGTAGCTCACTCTAAATATGTTGATATCCCTTCCACACCTTATATCCCTCCATTCAAACGTAAGCATCATCCTTCTCCATCCCCCAAATCCATCCTTGGTCCTTATATTCCAAGGCTAAAACCTTCAAACCTTCCATCTATCTTGGGTCCTTATATCCCTCCATCCACTTACCCTATCCCCTATCAAGATCAACTAAGACATGCATCCTTGAAATCTCCCTATCAACCCATCTATATGAACCAGCCATATTGACCATATTCATCCACACTCCCCAAGTCTTTTGGAAGCAACTTGGATATGCAATGAAGAAATCAAAAATCAAAGAATCCACTTACATATGAAGATCACTATGTCCCATCTAATCGACATGTGACTACAAAGAAAAAGGAAATATTCAAGAGACCGCAAAGGTCCACTGAGCAAAGAATAAAGTCAGAAAATATGGGTTCCTAAATCCATCATGGAAGAATTGTGTTCTAAATCCGAGCAAAGAATAAAATAAAAAAAAATATGGGTTCCTAAATCCATCATGGAAGAATTGTGTTCTAAGTCCAAGCAAAGAATAATATCAAAGAAAATATGGGTTCCTAAATCTATCATGGATGAATTGCGTTCTAAGTCATCCAAAAGAAACGGAATATCAAACGCTATGTGGATTCCCAAGTCTCTTCCAAAGGACTTGGATACAAAAAGAAAATCAAAAGTTATGTGGATTCCTAAGTCTCTTTTAAAAGGCTTGAACAAAAAGGAAAAGTCGGAGTTGGCATCCAAGCTTCCAAAGTCTTCCACTTCATCTTCAGCTCAACATCCCCCATCTTATAACTCTATTTTGGGTCCTCATGTCCCAAAATCCATTACCTTTAATACTTCATCCATCTTGGCTCCTCGCATACCAAGATCCCTTTACACTCATCCATCAAAGTCTCGAGCTATTCCACTCACTTTTCCTCCATTTGTCCACTACCCTTCAAGGGGTGTGTCAATGTTGATCTTGTCACCTTTTCCATCACCTACCTACTACCCATCCATCCCATATCCTGCTATCCCTCTTATCCAATCCATCACATAAATCCTTGGCTACTATCTCCCTTATCCTTCATGTCATTTTCCCCTACCATCACCTTATCAGCATATTTGAGCATACTTTCAGCGGCCTTGGCCTATCATAGCTTATCTTTCAGAGGAACACTATCTAAAGAGCAAGAAGCTAAAGTTCCTCCATAAAATCAAAAGTACAAAAAATAAAGGAAAAAGTGCTTTGGTGAAAACCTGGTAAACAGGCACCTTGGTAGCAAAAGTAAAGATAAATCAATCCGTCCTATGGTGAAAACCACTTCTTTGTGGTGCCTTGGATAAGTATCATGATGAAAACCTAGCAAACATGTGTCATGCGTATTTCCTCCTACTTGCACTCTTCACTTGGGGGAAAGTTCCTTCCATGCCATCTTATCTATCATATCTACATCCAACAATCCCGTGAGCATCCATGTTCCTTCTACTGATCTTGACAAGGTTGAACCTATCCATGAACACACCATGCCTCTTTCCATGCATTATGCTTTCCATCAGCCTATTCACTTTCTCTCATCCATGGCACCCTATCGTGATCTTGGTTATCCCAAGCCTATCCTTCCTATCTCTGAGCATTCCTTCCACAATGTTCACTTATAACCTCCATCACTCCTTATCTTGATTGCGCTATCATATCTATATCCTATCCTATCCCATTGACCCCTTGGTCTTGATCGAAATTGAAAAATAGGTTCTTAGAAGTCTCTTGACGTATCCACTCTTTTGGACTACATGCTTTTCATGACATCGAGTCATTATCTTATATGCTATCCAGCACCGCTCCATGATCCTACATTGATGTATTATTCTTTTTTCCCTAGCTTGGGTAATCTTAAGGAGACTATCTTTGTGGGTTGCATTCACCCTCTTCATCCATCATTGTCTATTCTCCTCATCCATCAACTTTCTAATCCATTTGTAATGACCTCTACCTTGCTAGACATTGGGGGCAAACCAATGTGATCTTGCTTGAGATCGGGTAATCTCTGAAAAAATCTAAAAATTGGAAAAAGTCCTGAAAAAAATGATCATCTTGGTGAAAACCTAGCAATAGGCGCCTTGATGCATCAATTAAAAAAAATCAAAAAATGGAAAAATACAAAAAATTTTGAAAAAGAAGAAAAAGTGCCTTGGTGAAAACCTGGTAAACAGGCGCCATGGTAGCAAAAATAGAATCTCTGCCAAGAAGGTGAAAACCTAGTAAACAGGTGCCTCTTGTACTCAGCGATACATTTATCAATGCTCAGTCTTGGAAATCTTTTGCTTCAGTTTTTACATAGCTTTCAGTCACTTTTGTGACACTCTGATTCTTCTGAGAATCCTCCTAGCTTGAAACCGATCCAGAGTTATAACCTGGGGGCAATCAAATCAGATTTGTCCTCGCAGTATGAGTCAAGTCAGTTATCATCGTCTGCTACTAGGGGCATGGGTCCCCAATTTGATCACATCTTTGGCTTACACCAGAGTCAGTAATCTTGTCATTTCTATAGGACAACTCGCTACTGACGCAAACAGGTGTTTCTCAACACCAAAATCAAAAGTGTTTCTTAACACTATCTTTGAACACATCTATGTTTCTTAACACACATTGGATATTGCAAATGTAAACAACAGATCGATAGTAATCAAATACAAAGAACTCATAATCACAACGGTGTTTCTCAACACCTCATACATATACACATTCGAAAACTTTGAAACTGGTTGAAGTATGCTACACTTCTATTTGTATGCTGTTTGTTTTCATTGATTTCATTAATCTTTTCTTTGTCTACTGCTTGTTGGTGTGGTCCCGATGATCTGACAACGTCAAATAAATTGTGTGTATGTGGTAAGATCTCCCGCATTAAGGTAGAAAAGCCTCACATCCCTTGATCCTCTTTATTTGTACGCCAAGGTGAGTTCGGAACTATCTCCTTGACTGTTCTTGCTCTGCTTGTTTACACAAGATCACACTCATGGTTATCTTGGCTTTGAATACCTCGATACTGGTGTACTCTTGCAACATCAACTGGAAACAATGTTCAGGTCATCTTGGCTTTTGTGCCTCAATGCTTATGTTAGTTTCCCATATCTTATCCAATGAAAGTCATATTCATATTATTATGGTCATAGTGGCACCAGTAAGGATTGTATCGACTCTGATGTTCCAAAAATGCTCAATGATGAAAAATTTCAAAGCTAAAGCTCAGTGACTACACCTTAGGTTGCATTCATGTTAGTCTTGCATCTGCATAATGATTAAATCAGCATAATAACTTTATCTTTATCCAATCCGAAGGATCTGAGATTCTAATCGATCAATCTTCTCATCGTCAAGTGGTCATGACACCCCTTGCTAAATCAACTGTCCTGATTCTATTTTTAGGATCGAAATCAAAATCAAAATTTGACCACTCGCACAACCAATAGAAATCTCTCATGCTTTTCTTCTAATCAATCCATGTATCTTAATTTTGGTCAATCTCGGTCAAACAAGACCTCTCATCAAGTACATCTTTTGTCCTAACCATGAGGGGCCTCTTTCTAATCAGATCAGTTTCTTCCTAAATTGTCTAATCAATCGAATTGCTTCTCATCACTGGGGCACCTAGCCATATTTCGAGTTTGCTCCTGAGGGGGCAGGATTAGGACATCAACACTCTAGTGATCACATCCTCAATCAAAACCCCATCGCTTGGGGCATCTCAGCTTCATTGCATCAAATCAAGTTGAGATTATCTTAAATCCAAGGCAACCTAATCAATGGTCTTATACAGTGGTGAATACACTCGAAACCAGACAAGGTCGGTCTTATACAGGCTATTCATTATTGAAACTAGATACATTGTTCAAATTGGCTTCATCGCTTCAAATCAAGTCAATTTTCTTGCTAATCAAAATATCTTAATGGTAATCAGTTTCATCGCTTCAAATCAAACTGGTTATTTGTTCAAACCAATCAAAAAGGTTTAAGAGTTCCTAATAGATGTTCAGTTTCATCGCTTCATATCAAACTGAGCATTCTGTTTTATATGTTTTGATCGATCTTTGTCCAATCAAGCTCAGAGTCGTTCTTCTTCTTCAAAAGAATGGTTTCATCACTTCAAATCAAACTATTCTGGGTCTTCTCGCTAACAAGTCTTTGAATTAATGCGCTGATCGCACGTCAATTCAAAGAGGGGCAAATGTAATCACCTAAAAATGGTCATCTAAACCCTAGATTCCCAATCTCAACAATTAATCAAGAAACCCTAATCTTGATTACCCTAAGTCCTATATCAAACAAGCAATTATCAAATTTGAACTAATCTGACCTAAACCCTAGGTCCTAATCAATCATCGTACTTGATTAATTAATTAATTCCTAAAATCACATTACATTGGCAAATAAACATTATGTTAATTATTTAATTGATCTAAATTTGGTGCATATAATACCTAGAGGTCTTATGTCTACTAGGTCTCACATCTAGGATTCAGCCACTAGGCAGTGTCATGTACACTCCCCCTGTTTGTCAGAAAATTATTTGTAGCAGTACTCTTCCTTCGACAAGACCGTTTGTACGCACTCAAAGCCTTGTGGATTATAGGAATCAACAAACTACTACGAACGTGACTTCCTGCCTCATTGGTCATTTTATCTGTCATGTTATTATTTGTATCATGAAATTATTGTTTAAGAGTAGCACTAAAGATGTCTATTTTTCTGATTTATGAGGATTTTGCCTTTCGTAATTATTTTCTTTTGCATGTATTGATCTTGATTATTGTTTAGGCTAATTGAAACAAATTCCAACTTAATAAGAAGAGGTGCATGATCAGATCTCATCTGAATATGGCACTCTCCAATGTCAAACTCCAACAAATGTTTAGAGATAAAATTTTGAGAAAAGATTGAGTAGTCTACTACACTTTGGCCATTATATGTTTTGCATGTGGTACCCTCTAAATCTAGTCAAATTTCTATGCCATTGTAAATAATCATGCCAAATAAACTACAAAGCCCCAATAAGTATGACTTGAAGTGTGTCACACTCCCATTAGCATCTTGTGAAGCTCTTTCTCTTCCGACCATAAGAGATTATTTTCCCCCTTTTTCACCATTATTCAACTGTAGAGATTGATTATCAGCTATCCTTGCATTAAAATCGCCACTAACACTACTTCTCATAACGGGCTAAATAAAGAGAGGTCATTTTTTAAAGAGACATACGTGTCTTCATTGTCTAAATTTATTCTCTTATAGAACTTTGAGTTTTTTGGAGCAAAGTAGCAAGCAACCAACCTAATACCTCAGTCATTATTATTTGCACTCAAATGTATTGGGTCCTCTTTTTAACTTTTACAATTCCATACCACTTCTTAATTATTAGCACTGCGACTCCACTATGTTCTTTACCTGTATCATTCCCTTTTTTCCAAACTAAAAATTCCTTGTAATCTTCAAAATTTGGGACTTTGCAACCATCATGCTTATGTGTTTCAACAAAACACAATCTAGCTTTCCCCTATGTTGTGGGCCCCACCCCATGAACTCTTCTCCATAGATAGCCTCTGCAGTTCCAACTCACTACACTTAAGAAGTTTTGTGGGGCCTCTATTTCCTATTTCTTATTTGAGAAATGATCACTAATTTTAGCTTTCTCATACTTCAACCTGCCCACTTTCCCTTATTTCTTGTTGTCTTCACTTTTTCCCACTCTTTCCTTTGTTCCTCCTACTGAGAAAAAGTCAAATCTTCATCTAGATAAAAGTGCGAACCTTTAAGTAGCCCTCTATTTCTAAGGATCATAATCTTATCTTCTAAATTTTTCAAGATAACTCTTACATGTTTACCTTCTCCTCCATCTATCCTCTTACCAATGTTAATAGCTTCCCGAATACCCCTTGTCCAATTCAACTTATGTTTAAGAAAGTCTCTTGCTAGAATTTTGGTTCTCTTTTTTATACTGAAGTCTCTCAAACCTTTGATAATGATATTTGCTAGAATGTTTGTTTGTTGATCCATTTACAACTCGTGACTATGATTTAGTCTCTTCTATATGTTCTCGTAATTGAGTTTCTTTTAGATTCTATGTCAGTTAATGCTAATTGAATCTCCTTTATTTGTGTTAAGTCCTCTTCTTTTACCAATTATAATTCCTTATTCATGGTTAATCTCAGTTATTCCAATTTTTCTATAATTTTGTTTCATAGCAACCAATTCTTCTATCCTATTTCTATTTTGATCTTTACGTTTGAAATTTATTCTTCAAGAGTTTTGTTTTCTCTTTCTATTTTGCATGTGAACTCTATGGCTTTGTTAACTTTGTTGTCTTCATCAACTCTTTGCTTCTCTTGGGCCCTTGGTATAGAAGGTTTAGCATTGGGCCCTTCAACTACATTTGAATATTGTTGAACCCTACCACCTCCACTACATCCAAGTGATCTATGTAATGAATTCCAGCTTGACTTGTGCCCCCATCCATACTCGACTCGTGATACACCAAGAGTAAGTTTTCCTTTGAACCCTCGTAATTAAACCCCGATTTTCGTTGTGTTGACCTAGTTTTGTTTTACGTATGTTTTGAGTTATGCTGTTGTTAAGAGAAAATGCAAAGCTTAATAAATGGAGTCAGAAATAAAAGGATACAGTGGAACTGTTTTGGCACACCTGTTACGGTAGAGAGCAGCCTGGGTCTGTAAAGCACCTTGAAAATCATATTTAATAAACTTTGTTCCCTGCATATTAGAACACTGGATCCCTTTTAAACTGGATCTCTTCTGAAAAGAGGAACCCAAATCTGGAAATCTGTTCCAGCAATCTGAAAACCTATTCCAAAACTGCATCTTTCCGAAACAAAATGTGATGTAGTTCCCATCCTTTAAACTCAACGTCCGCGTGACCAAGCCATCTCATAAACCGTCCCTGCAGAAGCCAGTCTCTGAAACCCCACCTCCAAAATTTCAAATCACACGAACACGTGGAATCACATATCGTAATGTACGATCACAGACTGTTAACAATGGCTGAACAAGCTGAAGCAACATGCTATGTTGGAGAAGCAGTCGCCTGCTTTGTATTTTAATTCTCATATGTTCGGGTTGAAGCCAAGCGAGTTAACCTTGGAGAGAACGATGTAAACTTTCATGTCTAACCCTCAAAAACCCTTTTTGGTAATTATTGTGGCAAAAATTAAGTTTGCGTGACCTGATGCTAATATGGTAACCTGATATTGTCGCAAAAGATTTCAGATGTTCCATCGAATGAGTTCGACATCCTATTAATAAATCTTTTCAGAATTCACAGGAACTTTCGGTTCCCCGATTGTGCCATGTTGCATCAATGATTGCATAAAATGCCAATTCCTTATACCGCCAATCTCAATCTCACGGGATTATGCAGAGAAGGTTGGTTGAAGGAGTCGTTACACAATCTGCTTACCACATACAACCCACGTGTGAACACTTCTAAGCATGTTCAACTCTTGCAGACCTGTATTTCTAAGAATGCCCTTTCAGAGGGTAAGGAAATCCACTCCCACATCAATGAAAGGGGATTTATGTTTGCCACAGACCAACTTTTACAGAACACCCTTATACGCATGTATGAAAAGTGTGGAAGTTTAGTAGACGCCCACGAAGTGTTTGATCAAATGACTGAACGAGATGTCTTCTCGTGGAATGCCATTATTTTAGTGTACAGAAGGCATGGGTGTCCACATGAAGCATTGACATTATTTCAAGAAATGCGAGCAAAGGGTATCCAACCCAACCAGTTCACCTTTGCCAGCATACTCTCAGCCTGTTCGAAAATACGAGTTCTGGAACATGGTATGGCCATCCATCAAAGCATAATTGAATGTGGATTTTTGTCAGATAATGTAGTTGCGAATGGCCTGGTAAATATGTATGCAAAATGTGGAAACATACACAAGGCACGTGATCTGTTCGAAAAACTGTCTCAAAGAGACGTGGTCTCATGGACTGCAATGGTTGCAGGATATACACAAAATGGATTTGTTGAAAAAGCCTTAAAAACGTTTAACCAAATGCAATTGGCAGTTGTTCAACCGAATTCTGCAACCCTTGCAAGCATTCTCCCAGCCTGTGCTAAAATGGGAGCTTTAGAACAGGGCATGGAAATCCATCAAAACATAGTGAAAAGGGGATTTTTGTCTACTGTTGTAATTGCAAATGCCCTGGTAGATATGTATGCAAAATGTGGAAGCACACATAAGGCACATAAGCTGTTTGACAAAATGCCTCAAAGAGATGTGGTCTCATGGAGTGCAATAATTGCGGGGTATGCACAAAATGGGTTTGCTGAAAAGGCCTTGGAAAGTTTTAAGCAAATGCAGTTGGCAGGTGTAAATCCAAACTCCACAACCTTCACCATCATCCTTCCAGCCTGTGCCAAAATGGGAGCTTTAGAACAGGGTATGTACATCCATCAAAGCATAATGGAAAGAGGTTATTTATCAGATGTTGTAGTTGTAAATTCCCTCGTAGATATGTACGCAAAATGTGGATACATACACAAGGCAAGGCATCTGTTTGACAAAATTCCTCAAAAAAATGTGGTTTCATGGACTGCAATGATTACAGGATATGCACAAAATGGTGTTCTTGACGAGGCTTCGAGGCTTTTCAGAGACATGCCTCAAAGAAATGTGGTTTCATGGAATGCAATGATCGCAGGATACTCACAAAATGAGTTTGTTGAAAAGGCCTTACTCACTTTTAAGGAAATGCAATTGGTAGGTGTACAGCCAAACGATACTACCTTTGCCAGCATCCTCCCAGTCTGTGCCAAAACAGGGGCTCTAGAACAGGGCATGGACATTCACCGAAGCATAGTGGAAAGGGGATGTTTATCAAATGTTACAGTTGCAAATGCTCTGATTGACATGTATTCAAAATGTGGAAGCATACATAAGGCATATGAATTGTTTGACAAAATGCCTGAAAAGAATGTGGTCTCTTGGACTGCAATGATTGCAGGATATACACAAAATGGATTTGTTGAAAAGGCTATGGAAGTTTTTAAACAAATGCGAGTGGCAGGTGTAAAGCCAGACTCAACAACCTTCGTCAGTATTCTTCCAGCATGTGCTAAAATGGGAGCTTTAGAACAGGGTATGGATATACATCAGAACATAATGGAAAGGGGATTATTGTCAAATGTGGTAGTTGTAAATGCCCTTGTAGATATGTATGCAAAATGTGGGAGCATAAACAGGGCACGTGAACTGTTTGAAAAAATGCCTCAAAAAAATGTGATTTCATGGAATGCAATGATTTCAGGATATGCACAAAATGGCTTATGCAAGGATGCTCTTGAACTCTTCGAACTAATGAAGCAGTCCGGAACATGTCCTGATTGTGTAAGCTTTGTTTGTGTTTTATTAGCATGCAGCCATGCAGGTTTAGTGAATGAGGGCTGTAATTATTTCAATGGAATGAGTAACTTATATAACATTATAACCACAATTGATCATTATGTGTGCATGGTTGACCTTTTTGGTCGTGCTGGCTATCTTGAGGAAAGTCTAAACTTTATCATCAAAATGCCAATTAATCCTGTGGTGGTTGTGTGGATGTGTTTTCTTGGTTCCTGTAGAGCACATAAGAATATAAGGCTAGGACTATTTACAGCAACTCTTCTCTTTGAGCTGGATCCTATGAATGCTGCAACTTATGTTATTCTATCAAATATTTATGCAGAAGTTGGAATGTGGGGTGAAGTTCAACTGGTAAGGAGATTGATGAAAGATAGAGGAATCGAAAAGATTCCTGGATGTAGTTGGATTGAAGGTCATAAGACAGTACGTGGTTTTTGTATAGCAGATAGATAACACCAACCTACAATGTAGATCCATGCATGAAAGGTGACATCATCTTAGGGTATGAAGGCAGCAGGGTATTTCCTGATCAAAACATGTCCTAGATGATATGGATGATAAAAAGAATGTTCGAGTACCACCATAGTGAAAAGCTGGCAATCACTTTTGGATTGTTAAACAAACCCTTGAAATACTTATTAGGTTTGTCCAGCACCTTGTAAGTGTATGTTGGCTACCATACTGCAGCCAAGTTAATCTCCAAATTGTTAGAAGCCAAATTGTTTTGAGAGATGCAAACTGGTTACATAGTTTCAACTTCCACACAAGGAGAATGTTCTTGCAGTGATTATTGGCGATGTTAAAGTAAATTAATCTGTAAACATAGGCTTCAAAATGCGCGGTGTCTAACTTGCAGTGATAAAGAAGGAACCAAATTTGATTTCCAGATTCTAAAATGTATTTTTTTGTGCATTTGGAGATCTAGCCTGGGCTATTGACTTCATAAAAATCAGATGCATGATATGCAATATGCTATCCCTGCCTAGAGGTACTGATGGACATTTGTTTTATGCTGTTTTAAAATTTTATGATACCGTGGACGTGTCATGACATCAAACTGTTTTCAGGAAACCAACACATCTGGAATGCTGAGCAAAGTGAGAGTAATGCTGGAAGGATATCAAAGGATACTTGAAAAGCAGGAAATGTTCCAAATTACAGGCAATGCTTGGAAATTAACAGTCTTTTATCAGTTTGTATGGTCCTTCTGTCTACATTAAATATATTTTATTATGCCAATTTTAGATCTGCCATTCGCCGATGAATTATACATACGGCATTTTGCATTCGATTTTATATCCTTTCATAAGAATTTTATCTCATTTATGGTTAGAGATTTTGAAGAATACTTACATGATTTTATTAATTTATGGTTAGAGATTTCGAAGAATGCTTACATGATTTTATTAGTGGCTGCCATGGACCTTTAGCGGAGGCAGCAATATTTAAATCGTGATTTATCCATTTCATTCAGCCAATTAAACTGCCAGATTTCCTTTGCATAAATTTCTTTTCAAAATTATGTTATGTACAACTTCCATATTTTTTATCTGACATATTGATCATAAAATATTTCGGCAATCTGTGATTGGTGTTGTAGATGGTTGGCAGTTGCCTTCACAGATACCAACACAAGAAGACAAAACTTCAGAGGGCAAGGCCAGCAAAACAGGGTCTTGGGGTGCTCCATTATGGGGATCATCATCTATTAGGAGGCTGCAGGTCAAGAATGATCGAGAGGAACAGTGGGCAGTTAGAGTTTTAGTTTATTTGCATGCAGTTGAGAGGTGTACGGTATTGCTGGACTGGCGCATGGTTTTCAATGACAGGAGGTAATAAAAAAGCTGAAACCCACAGAGCATATATCACCACTGCAGACATTACAGGGATTGAAGCATCTGTGCCCAAATCTGTAACCACATTATAGAGACAAAGGGAGGAGTGAATACCCACAAATAAGGAACCCAAGTGACCGGATGCAAAATATTTTGCATGGCCAGGAGTAATGGGTGTGACAGCACTGAAAAGTGTAGCTGGGCATCAAGTAAAAACGAAGCTGCCAGATCACGCTCCAGATGTGTCTCAGAAGGGTTTCTCACAGGAGGGGGATCAAACCCTACAGAAATTGCATTTTTTCTCTTTATTATAAATGTGAAGATTCATCACTGTCTTCATGTAGAAGTTAAGTTTCTGTTTTGAGCTTGTGATTTTATAATTCCCCTGTACCTACAATACTCCTACCAATTGGGGAAAGTTTGCCTGAATTTAACTCAATTTCTAGGCAGAATGACAGGTGTAAACTCTTCAAAAACTCATTGTTGAGCTTCAAACTAACTGTGAATCTGACATTGGAGTTAATCATAAGATTTCATGTTTAGCGGCAGATGCACAACAAAGCTTTACTCCTACACAATGTGTCAACTGCTACAACTAAACACATTTTGGGGAGATCCAGCTAGTTCTGTCTGAGAAAGATGGTAGGTTGTGTTACAAACATTGGAGTCAACTCCTTACCCAAGTTCTCATATTTTGTCTTGTGCTAGGTCAATTCTTACACTCCGGCTTGACAATTAGTGCTCCAATCCAAGAGTTTATTGTTGTCTATCTCTAGGGCTCCAATCCGAGAGTGTGTTATCTATCTCTTCATTGAAGATGAATGATATGCTTTCGTCTTTCTTGTGTGGAGTTATTTTCTGAAAAGATTTATCCACTAGTGAAACATGGGGACGCATCACTGCATCTAGACCCCAATGTTCCCAGGATGGGGACATCCCCGGGACAAGGGGACAGGGTGTCCCCCCACCGTTGTCAAAACATAGGGACTGCATGGAGTGGAGACGCCCAAGTGTCCCTCAACCATTTAATAGAAATTTTCCATTCGTTGATTCGACAATATAATTTGTCAAATTGAAATTTTATTTAGTATTCTAATATTCTATTGATATTCAATGTTCATTGTTCAATTTTCAAGTATTTGTATTTAGTATTTGCAATTTTGTTATTTTATTTATTATACATCTTTTTGTAACTAGCATTTCAACTATTATATGTATAGTATAGTATTCAACTACAATATTATTCTAACTTAGGTCCTTTGTCCTGCCATCTCAGAAACTTGTCCTGACATCCCTTTATCCTCCTATCCCCAACGAGTGGTGGAACACTCTTATCCATGTAAATCTAGTGTCTATTATGGTTTGTTATTTTTTACATTAATTTTGAATATGCAACAAAAATAATCTTATTTGGTAATCTTATATTCGGATTTGCAAACATATTCTAAAGAAGTTATTGCAGTTTAGTTTCACTTTGTTATCAACACTTACACAAGGCTTAGTATCTGTTGTAACCTATTCACACATCGCCCATTGAAAATGGTGTTAGAGTAAAAATGTATTTTCACTTATTAATTAAACCATTATTGATTTAATTATTAAGTCACATTTTTATCTCTAGTTCACTTAAGCTAAACTTTAGACATGCAATAATTAATTCTTTATTAATTATTTATGCAACCTAGGTTTCTCCACCCTTCTTAGGGTTTTGATCTCCTTTATTAGGATTGATCACTTTGTAATTATCAATTCTTTCGTAATTCCATTATGATTATTATTGAATCAATTGAGGATTGAGGATGTTTCCTCTTTCAGAGATCTGTTGTTTTTGGCCTCCATAGCTTTTGCTTATCTTTCTGTGACAAGTATTTGTATGCAGGTGATTCTTGGGAGGTGTAGGGTTGATATTTTTCATCAACTCCAATATGGTATCAGGGCTCCAGATCTTCATGCCCCTGTTCTCTTCATGAGAGATTTGGCCTTGTTCTTCAGTGTTTTCGAGAGGTTTTTGTCTCAAAGTTTGGTGGATTTGAGGGGAATTTATTTTTCGAAGCACTTTGGGCAAAAACCAACTTCACCGCTGCGTCTAGAAGGCCCAAATTCCCCTATTTTCATAAAAGGCATGTCCAATTTGGACAGTTGAAATCTGGGCCCTCTTTTTTGTATGTATGGCCTTGACACACTTTTCGAGGCAAAAAATGTATCGGTTTTTATGTCGCCTCGATTTTTGTGTCGCTGATGTTAGCAATCGCAGGTCCGAGATTTGGGTTAAATTGGACGGCCACCAACCCGTCATACAACTTGTCATTTTTTTCATAATGAGCAGCCTGTTGTTTTTCTGCGATATCTTGCGCATACGATGTCGGATTTTGACCTATCTTATATCGTCAGAAAACTCTTTCCGAGCTTGATCAAAATTTGAAGGTTAGATTTTCTAATTTTGCTGTTTTGTAGGGTTTTTTGCTAGTCAAAGTTAGGGTTCTTTTTTACACTCCGGGAGCCATATCTTGCTCATCCGGACTCTATTTTTCAACTTCCACATGGTGTTGGAAAGATGATTCAATGCTCTATTTAATTTTATGGGTCTCACACCCAAATTCTGCTCCAGGCATTTTTTATTCATATTTTTGTGTTTTTGCAATCTGGTGGATATCTTGGATGTTTCAGGTCCTGGGATCATTTTCTGCGCTTTGGTGTCAGTCTCTTAGCTTCCTGGTGATCCAAGTAAGGGGTGATTAAGTTTGGCTAAGGCATGATATTGCTTTGAAGTGTGAGATCTCTCTTTACAAGACCCATTTGCACCCAAGTGGAAGAGGAAATTGTACGATAAAAAATTTGTTTAAGTGTTAATCCAGAGAACATGGAAAGTTGAAAATGACTAAGTATGTGGAAACTTCTTCACATGGCTATAAATGCACCTAGGAATGCTTGACTTACAAATGCAAGGAATCAACTTGAAGGTGAAAATTCCTCACTTTACCTGATTGGCACTCATGATCTGCAAATGCACAAGATTCTTCCACTGAATCAAGATTGCATCCATGAACAAAATTCCTCAAAGACCAAAGAAAACAAAGCTATAGGAGGATATCAATGTGTGCTCACAATTTTGACAACATAACAATAGTAGAATGCTCCATTGTTGCTCAAACTTGTAAGATGGTCATGAAAATGGCTTCAAAGTTTACACAAGTATGGAGAGCTCTCAAAATTGCATCATTGAAGTTGCATAATGAGACAGATATGAAAAATGAGAAATATTTTTGTTTAAGTGTTGGGAAAGGGTCAGGGTTCTCAACTCTCATGAGAGGTTGACAAATGTCAACACAAAAGTGGTTAAAGAGAGTTTGGGATGTTATAAAGGTAATTTTTGTCTCAAATCCGAAAAGACGTGGGGGAATGGGAAAAAGAATATAAAATTATTTAAAGGGACAAGATTATAAGAGCGTTTAAGGAAGACTTATGTCATGTGCCTGGGGATTGAGATGGATGGGACAAGGTTTGACTTCGGTTCCCTAATCTTTATACTTAGGAAGGTGCACATGTTTAATGAGGGTTTAGGCTTAATGAAAAAGGTGATTAGAAGACAAGTGGGCTTGGTAGGAGAATGCAAGTGGGAGGAGAGAGAATGAGTGGGGATTAATCAAGTAAATAATACATTTACTTAATTAAATTGAGATTAAATGGTGCAAGTGGGTTTTTTAGGATTTTGCAAGTGGATGGGGTTTTATGACTTTTGAATTTCTTTTAATTCAAAATAGAATAAGGTTATTTAATTAAATAGATGAGTTTATTTAATTAAACAAGTTTGGGCTTTAGATAAATTAAATCAATTAATTTACCTAGAAGGATTGGCAAACAGGGAAATTTAATGAAATAGATAAAATTTTTAATATATAAGGCGACTATAGAAGAATGAGGATTGATTGTTTAATTAAAAAAAGTAATAGGTTCATTTAATTAAATAGGATCGGGGACGTTAGCTAAATTAAACAGATTAATTTACATAGGACTATAAAAGACAAACAATATTAAACAAATTATTTAATTAATATGAGTCTAGAGGAATTAGTTATGACGATTTAATATAATCAAACAATTAATGAACATATTTATGTGTCTATGTTTTCCCTTTCTTTGAAATGGTGTTAAAATAACATTGTTCAAAGAAAAATAAAATATTGACGAGCAAAGAAATGGTAACATCCTCCATACGATGAGAATGATTTAAACTCACTAGGTGATGCCCCCTCGAGAGAGTGAATGGGAAAGAAGGACCCGGACAAGCTCTTGAAAAGAGAGGGCACAATGCAGAAGGCGAAAAAGAAAACTAGAGGAAAAACAAAATTTGTAGGCGTAAACGGCGTCACAAATGGTGTTCGTATAAGGAAATGGCGCTGAAATTAATAAAAGTGGGGCCAAAATTTGGGTTAAGTGAGACCCCCTATAAGAGGAAAAAATGGCTTTTTTACATCTCATTTTTACTAACAAGGTTGGAAATTGTAGTGGAGAAGATAAAATTTGACATGGAAGAAAATGACAGCTTTTGGACAGCTAGAGCATCAATGTGGGCGTCATCAAACGTGTGTGGCGAACTCATCGATCGGACCCTCGGGGATGTGAAGTCAAATTTTGGTTTACACTCTTTTTCATTCATGTATTTGGCGGTTAAAAGAGAAAAAATGGAAGATCTGCTAAATCAGGTTTGGAAGATCCGCCTAAGAACTAGGGGATAAGCTGATTTTATTATTTTGGGTACGAAAAAGGGAAAGGGTGTATCTGCCAAATCGTATGTGGCTGATACACTGGTTTGGGCGCGTATGGAAAGAATCAAGACAACAAAGGATCTAGCAAATCCTTGCTAACCAATCCATTGAAAACGCATGGAGCAAGGGGAGAGCAAATGGTGGATGCGCCTAGCTGCATCCGTTGTAAAAGATTGTAAAACAAAAAAGTGAATGGCCCAACAAAATTGAGTGGATTTGTTGCAGTGCATCTGCGGAATGAGGAGAGGTAGAAAACAAGCAGATACACAAGGGCATGGTTAAAGAGAAGTAGTTTGGGAAACCAACATATGTGCCAAGGCAATTCTGCGGAATGGGAAATGAGATACATGGCACCAAAATGGCGGAAGAGTGGTGGGGTATCCACCAAAAGGACTAGACAGATGTGTTTGATTGACCCTTTAGCAACCATGTTTGTCGTGATATGAGGCGGAAAAGATCTTATATGTGTCGGTTACACCTGTATAAGAGTGAAACGACATGTTAAGCATGGTAAATCTTACAACTGTGGGGTTATAGGTTGAGGGGGTATGGAGTGTTGTGGATATAAATGTAGAAAGGGCAAATAGGAGCTAGAAATGGCAAAATCACCTACCAATTGGAGGAAGGTCCAAGTTAAGTAGCAAAATGTGCGAAGAATCGACGAAAGAGCTATGTGAAATGATGAATTTGATATGCTAAATAGTAGATTCACTATGATAAAGGGCGGATGTGCTTTGTTAACAAGAGGATTGGATGCAAGAAGAGGATTTGCCAAGGTTAGGCGAAAGGGCCAAGTAACATGACAAATATGCTATGATAAATGGCAGATTTGTCGGGCATGGGGCGAATAATGGTAAGAAAATGTAGTGAATAGAAAAGGAAATGAATGATTGGGGGAGGGAGAACAAGTAGATAGGGAGTGATGGTGAAAATAATGAAAGTCAAATCAATGTGCCTCAGTCCTGACAAGGGAGTAGGAGAGGTGTGATGGTTAAGTGGAATAACATTAGAGTGCGGTGGGGATATAGAGGGAGGGGTGTAGGATGATAGTGAAGATGGTCTTGGGGATAGGGGGACTTGGGATTAAGGTTGTGGGGGATGGTGACAAGAATAAGAGACTAGGGAACAGATGGGAAAAAAGAGGTGGATAGGATGGCACATGAGGTTCACAAAGAGAGATAAGGAGGTGGAGGGGGAGGGGGAGAGGATAACTATGGTGTTTACAAATTGAGATGCAATGAGGGAAGGGAGAGGTTGTGGATTTGTGAAGTGAAAGTCGAGCGACGGATTTGGGGGGTTTTGAATGACAATGAGAGATTGACTCGGGAAGAGGGGGTAGGGGGAGACTTAGGATTGGTTGTTGACAAGCTTGGCTTTATCAAACTATTGGATATGATGGACTGAAAAGTGTCGATGTTTGTGCAGAGGAGCGTGGATGCCTTAGTAGTACAAGAGTCACAGTCATTAGTGTTGCGACTAGAAAATATCTTCGGGTCAGATCAGTGGGCCCTTGTCGATGAGTTAGGACTGGGTTACTTGGTCTGGATGCCAGGAATTCAACCACACAGTGGTTTGGTGACGGTGTTGGCAGAGCGATGGCGATCAAGGACATCTACGTTTCACCTCCCAACAAGGAAGATGCCCGTGAAGGCAGAGGATATTTACAGGATTTTACGGTTCCTGATCAGGGGGTCACGGGTAGGCATGTGGGATGTACCACATGCCCAGGCACTATAATAGTTGTTGGGGAGGACATATGTACCCATTCATAAAAGGATAGTAGTACTGACAGTAGCGCGAGCATATGCGAGCGCAGATAGACACATGGTGCTATATATATACGCATTGGTGGGTTATTTTCTGACACCAGACATGGGAGGGCATGTGATCTCGATTGGATGGGTACAACTAGTGGTGGATGTGGTGAAATGACGTAGGTAGGTGGGTTGGGGGATGTTGATGCTGGCGAATTTATATAGAGAGTTGCATATGATATGTTACCATGGATTGCAGAGCACAGGGTATACAACATTGCTGTAGCTATGAGCGTGGGAGCACATAGCAGTTACCCAGTCAGTTGGGGACAGAGTAGAGAGGGAGGCAGAGGATTGAGTTGTATACAAATGGAGGGGATCACTAAGGTATGTGGGATGAGCGATGGATCATTAGAGGACTATGTTTGACCATGTGAATGCATCGGGGATTGTGTGGAGGTCGTATTGAGATACGATAAGATGGCCAGAGGATGCTGAAGAGCTACCATTTATGACAAAATTGCAATATATACAGGGCAGGAGAGATCATATGATTGAGTGGTATAGGACCGATCGTGTGATGAGGTAGTTTGGGGCGAGGTAGGATATATCAGGATCGCTCCACAATTTTGCGCAACTGTCATGAGAAGGTAGTGCATGAGGGGTGACAGTTAGCAAGGTAGAGGCATATCGAGAGTGGATAGGGATTGAGGAGGGGTTGTGGGAGTGAGTGGGTGGAGTAAATGACCTTGGGATGACTAGCAAGTTTGACACATGGTGGGAGTCATAGGTACCAGCGCCTATGGGGATTGGAGGTCTAGAAACACCCCAGGTATGGAGGAGAGAGGCAACCATAGGTCCAGGATGAGGACAAAGAGATAGAGGTGGGAGGTTATTGTTGAGGGAAGCTGAGAGAGGAGGTGACAAGATAAACGAGATAGAGGAGGTGCTAGTGGAGGTGATTATGATAAGGATGAGGTTGGTGGAGCATGAGGTACCGAAGGTGGAGGTTATGGAGGTAGTTCAGCCAATAGCAGAGAGATCAGGGAGGTGGCAGATGAGAGCAGAGGAGGATGATTGGTCAGAGGCAGTGGATTAGCACATTATAGATAGACGAAGTACATGATGCATGAGGGAGGGCTAGGAAGGGATGCCCAATAATGATACTAGTGTCGGTACCACTGCGGAGTACAAGACACACTTAGAGGAAAGACACATGATTAGTTGAGAAGGCAACACAACGTAGTGATGATGTGCAACAACAACAGGATGCGATGGAGGCTTTGAGTGAGCAGTTGGAGATTGCTTCGAGGAAAATTGTATAGTTGATTGAGAAGAGAGAGAGGTTGCAAGGGGAGACAGGGAAAGAAACACAAGGGCCTCACATGGGGAGTAGATTGAGGCCATGAGAGCATCATTGCTTTGTTTGCAGGGGATGTATGATGCAGTATTGTTGGAGAGGGATGGGATGAGGGAGGTGAGGGATGGCCTGCAGAAGGAGCAGGATGGACCGAGGAGGGATTTGGAGAGAGATACAATGGAGATTGCGGTGTTGAGGGGTGACTTGGGGGCAGTGACGGAGAAGAGGGATAGGGCCATAGGACAAAGGGATGCCCTAGAAGCAGCGCGAGATGCGATGGAGGTCACAAGGCATAGGGGTATTGCAAATATCACGTATATGAGGAGACAGTTGGAGGAAGTTAGGAGGGAGAGGGATGATGTCGTTCAAGGTGTAGGAGATGTAGGAGGAGGGACTACTGAGGGGGTGTTAGCCTTGATTGCACAATAAGCAGAGAAGATAGAGGATTTGAGAGATGAGGTCGTGTGGTACAGGGCATCATATGAGTTTTCGGTGTTAGTCAAGAGGAGATGGGTTTACTCACCACCAATGAGATCTAGCAAGAGTGGGGGATCTACTAGGAGAAGTGGAGAGGTTAGTAGGAGCAATAGGTGTATGTGTCTGAATGTTGACCTCTAAATCAGGCACAACACAACATAGTCATTGCTTAATCGTCGAATTGCAAAGATGAACATGAATTTCTCATTCCACAATATCGATTGAATCAACCTGTTGCCTCCTATTTAGTTGGGGTGCTTAATTACTCTTAGAACGAGAGCCAACAACCATAGGTCATTGCTAAAATGGAGGATTTGAAAGCATTGAAAACTGAAATGAAACTATTCTATATGAGAGATGCAATTATAATCTAAGAATGAAAATGCAGATTTTAAGATAAGAACTTGAAAAAGATAACATAATTAAGCTACTATATAGTAAACAAACTAAATTGCAATGAAGAATTCCATTAAACTACATAAAATTACACTATTTATGCAATGAAAGCTTGAAAATATGAGAGAATTGAGACAACAATTCGGTATAGTTTTGATACTCTAAAATCGCCCTCCCAAATGAAGGAAAGGAGGTCCATAATATAGAAAAGCCTGAAGAGAGGATGAAGAGTTTCCTGGAAAGAAACGACTGACTCTTCATCTCCATGGAGGAAGGTGAGACAAAATATGAAGGAATTATTTAATTAAATAAATGAATTATTGGCACATGGGTTGATTTTCATTTTGTTTGAATTATTAAATTCAAGTGAGGATAATTCATTCAAATAACCAAATAATATTTAATTCCCTTGATGTGTATTAGCTAAAGGGGGTGGGATTAATTTAATTTAAAAGTACTTAGGACTTTAGAATTAAATTAATTAATCATAGGGAATTTTAACTAATAAATCTTGAAAATTTAGGAATTAAATATAGTGTAAGATTTATGCAAATTCAGGTTTTCTGCATTTGAGACTAAGTCAATTAAAGACAAATAGGAAGGAGAATTTTCCTAGTACAATAGGACTTCGATGATGAGAAAATGCACCAAAATTGATTAGAATTATAAGGTGTCAATTTTGGGGTGTTACATTTTGCCTCTCTTTGAATTGATGTGCGAACAACGCGTTGATTCAAAGAATAGTCTGATGTGATAGATGAAGATTTTGGGAGTCTAGGTTAGGTTGCCAAGACACCGATCCGATCGAGAAGCAGAACCATCTTTAGAACGAAGCGTGATTCTCCAAAGTCTAAGTTATATTGCGAAGACAAAGATCCAAATACCAATTAAGAGAAGATTAGAATCGGGGTTAGATTGCCCCAATGTCCGCTAGCTATTGAAGATTTAGGACTATCTCCAGAGTCAGGGTTAGATTGCCCCAATATGAAGGTTAGCCCTCTGAGATCCGGGTTAGGTTTCCCAGATAATGGTCTAAAAGAGATTTTGAGAGCCGTCTTTAGAACAAAGCGTGACTTTCAAGAATTAGGGTTAGATTGCCCCAATACCCAATGAGTTTTCAAGAATCATCTCCAGAACGAAGCTTAGTCCCCCAATATCTAGGTTAGACTGCCTAGACACTGGTCAGATTGATATCTTTCACAAGATTGTCCCCAGAACAAGGCTCAACCTTCAGGACTCAGGGTTAGATTGCCCCGATACCTGTCCCAAAAGATAGTCAATAGAGATTTTTAGGACTATCTCCAGAATGAAGCATGATCATTGAGGATCCGAGTTAGATTGCTCAGATACCTAGAAAGATAGATGACAAGATGCGAGACATCAAGATGCCCCTAGAGATTCAAGATCATGGAATATCCAATTTTAACCATAAGGTACAAAACACTGAATATGCCCCAAGTGATGAGATGCCCCTAGCAATGGGGACTTTTGATTCAGATCAGACTGATTCGAGAATGATGCGAAAAGATTCAATGATGCAATCATCTTGCCCCTTCGGGAGCGAAATTGAAAGATGACACAATAGAAAGATGATCAACAACAAAAGATCATAGATAGAAGCAAGATCGAAGATCCAAATAAATTTAGAGATAGATCAAGAGAAGGTAGAATCGAGTTAGAGCGATCGGGAGGTCCTGTTGACTATGTTTGATGATAGTTGACCAAGTTTGACCAGAATTGACTAGAGTTGACTTTTGATGAAAAAATTTTAGAAGCCAAGAAAATGATGATGAGAGATGATTCTGACAAGAAAGCGACGTCAGAAAGTCGACTGCACAAGCATCATAGCACGTCGGTCCCAAAATTTTAAAACGTGATTTTGAGCTACTTAGGAGTGTCAAATTTTGATTTTGATCACGAAAATGGATTCAGAACGGTTGATTTAGCCAAGGGTGCAATTTTCGTGGAAAATGGAGCACTTTTGAAAATTAGGTCAAAAGCTATATAAGGCCCGGAGGGGTCATTTTCAAATCATTATTCACTTTTGACTTTAGAGATGGCGAGGGCCTCGACTTATATTGATAGTGTTCTCGTGCATACACATCAATTTGAGTGCTCCTGACGACACAACCGACCACCAGAGTATGACGCACCTGTAAGTAATCAAAAAACCATCTTGCATTTCAAATTTTTATCAATTTTTAGATCGTTTTAGCATGTTTTTAGAGCTTTTAAGTCCATTTACGTCAAGTCTCACACGAGGGAATAGTTTCCTCGCGCCGGCCAAGGTCGCCCCTCGCGCGAGAAATTGGTTTCCTCGCGCAGGTTAGGGATTCCTCGCACGGGGTCCCTCCGCGAGCTTGCGCGATGATCCCGCGCAAGACTTCATCCCCAGTGATGAAATGTCATGCGAAGAGAGATCCTGTCTCTTGTGAAATAGAAATCTCACGCGGGAAAAGAGTTTCCTCGCATGGGAACTACTTGCAGTCGAGAAAGTTTTTGTCTAGTATGTCGCAGAATCAGCCAATTAGAATGCCTCAGAATTATGTTTAGGATAGATCCATAGCTGCATTTGTTGTCATTACTTTGAAAAATCATCATGTCGAGATACTGATCAAATGTCGTCGCTTGCTTTGCAGGTTGACTTCCTCGATATTGCGTTCCGGTCGCACCATCTTGTCATGGGTGAGCTGCTGCGGAGACTAACGGATGTTGATGGTGCCCATCTCGACAGGCTAGGACTATCAAATCTTCGTGATGTACCTGATATTCGGGTAAATCATGGTCTATTGGGTGCACTTGTTGAGCATTTCCATTTGTAGATGAACACTTTCCATTTGTCGCAGGGGGAGATGACAGTTACCCCTGAGGACATATACAGGATCCTGAGAGTACCATTCCACGGGGCTCGCATGGAGTATGATACCCAGCCGAGGGTGAGCACACTTGCACTGAGAGCGATCTTGCAGGACGATTTGGTGATGGGTCAAGCCATCTCTTGGGAGGATCTAACGAGCAGGTACGGTATAGATCATACATTAGCAGTTGTCTTGGCGTTGTTCTTGAGTTGCCACCTGGTGCTAGATCGGGGTCAACATGGATTAGAGTGCGGCTGGGGAGTCATGATGCAGTGCATGTTAGCTAGCCCAATAGTGAGATTCGGATGGGGCGAGTGTATTCTCGCATAGATGTACCATGAGATGCACGATATTGTGTATCGGAGCACATGGACCATGGAAGTAGGAGTCATGGTTCTACAGATCTGGGCCTGGGAGCACCTTCCCGTATGTCGGCCATTTTTTCATGATACTCGGCAGCCCTTAGAGCCATATATTTACAGGTATGCAGGTCCTATGCCTTAGCCAGTGCTGGGTAAGACAGATTAGTGGTGGGTACAACTAGATGATATGGCAGGAGTTATATGGAGGCCATGGATAGCCATAGAGGTTTGGGATGATGCACAACACGAGCTGCCACATATGTTCTGTTCGCGTCCTTTGATCGGACGCACCATCAACATCATTGAGTGCTTCCTACTGACACGGGTCCTACAATAGTTTAGGAGACCACAGGACGTCTCTCAGGAGTACTGCACATATGCCTGATTCGTCGATGAGACAAAGAAGGGCTGGTAGCGGCAGCTAGACCGGGGTAGGAGCATGATAGATGCACGGGTACCACCAGCTAGGTGGGATTATTTAGCAGGGGTGACAAATGCAGGGATGACACCTGCATACAGGGATCACATTTTAGCTCACCCTTTCCCAAGATTTATAGATCCTATTGGCATGGGCCCACAAGTACAGCAAGTGGTACAGTCACCACCACAGCAGCAGGTACCGCAACCACCACCACAACAGGCATAGCAGGTACCACCACAATAGAGAGTACTACGGCCGAGGATTGGGCTAAGTCCCCTTCTTCCTAGATAGATGGGATCAGATGCACTTGCAGGGAGTAGCGGTACTCAGGATAGGTCCACTAAGCAGAGGACAGATGACATCACTGAGCAGGGGGAGGATACCGTTATGGTCAATGCATAGGCAGGAGGATAGGTGGCACAGTTACAGGAGGCTCTCAGGAAGAGCTGGGAGAGAGTGAGACAGGCACAGAGGGAGCGGGATGACTACCATACACAGGTGGTCATCCAGGAGACCCGAGTGACTGAGCGGGATCGAGAGATCCGAGGACTACATGAGGCACTGGCTAGAGCACAGGCAGAGGCGAGATATGAGGCTGCTCAGTCAGCCTATTATTATGCTACATACACAATCGTAGTTCCCGAGGCAACGAACTAGGTTCCTCCAGTTTGAGAGTATGCTGGAGCACGTGCCGCCCCATAGGCACCACCGTAGGCACCTCCTTAGCAACAGACCATGCCACCTCCTCCACCTCCTCTAGGTGGGAGTGGCTATATGAGACATTTGATATATATTGTACCACCATTTTGATAAGCTGTGCTCGAGTATCACCCTTGTACACTTGATCGATTGATATATATATATATATATGAGCTCGATTTTGGCATCATTGTACTTGTTTATATATTGCTTTAAACTTGTATGTCTTGTGAGATGTTTCCTATATGATTAGATGTATGGATTAGAAATGTATGCCATG
>MU224968.1:6477884-6498481 GCA_018584345.1 Thuja plicata
CCTATATGATTAGATGTATGGATTAGAAATGTATGCCATGGACGAATATGCAAATGTTTATGCACA
Source organism: Thuja plicata (assembly GCA_018584345.1). Taxonomy (NCBI): domain Eukaryota; kingdom Viridiplantae; phylum Streptophyta; class Pinopsida; order Cupressales; family Cupressaceae; genus Thuja; species Thuja plicata. The sequence continues at coordinate 6,477,951 of MU224968.1, forward strand.
TGTTTTATTGATGTATGAATGAATGTAATGCAATGATAGATGTTAGATGGATAAATGCTATATATGATTTGATTTATGCTTATAATGGATGCACATGTTTATGGATATGTAAATGCAAACGAATGTATGCACTTTTGTAATGAATGCAATGGTACTAATCATCTCATGCAGGATATCACAATATACAACAGGTACTAACCAAAAGAATATGAATAAAGATCGAGAGCAAGGACTGGACACTTGTGTAGTCAAGAGGAATCCAGGACAAAAGATGAGGACCTTCGAAGAATGAGAAGACAATGAAGAGAGCACCAAAACCGTCGCTATGCAAGCTTAAAATGCGAATGCAAGCCTAAGCTAAATGCAGCCCTAGGACTTGGTTGTTGGACTCATCGCATAATTATCATCATTGAGTATTTTTGGAACATCGGAGTCAATACAATCCTTACTGGTGCCACTACAACCATAAGAATATGAATATGAATTTCATCGGATAAAATGTAGGAAATGAACATAAGCACCAGGGCACAAAAGCCAAGATGACCTGAACATTGTTTCCAGTTGGATATAGTAAGAGTACACAAGTAAAAAAATAGAGCAATAACAGTCAAGGAGATAGTTCCAACCTCCCCTTGGTGTACAAATAAACAAGATCGAGGGATATGAGGCTTTTACACCTTAATGCAAAACCTCTTATCACATACACCCTGTTTATTTGACGCTGTCGGATCATCGAAACCACACCCACAAGCAGTAGACAAAGAAAATATCAATGAAAACCATGAGAACAGACAACGTACAAAGAGAGATTCAATCATAGCTCAGCATGTTTCAAAGTTTACGAATGTGCATGTGTTTAGGGTGTTGAAAAATACCGTTGTGTTTGTGAGTGCAATGTGTCTGATTGCTATCGAGAGATGTTTACGTGGCGATATCCAATGTGTGTTGAAAAACACAGATGTTTCCAAAGAGAGTGTTGAAAAACACTGTTTATGGGGTTTTGAGAAACACCAGTTTGTGCCAATAGATAGTTGTCCTTTAGAATTGACAAGATTACTGACTCGAGTGTAAACCGAAGATGCGATCAAAGTGGGGAGCCATGCCCCCAAGTAATGAACAGATTGATGTCAAATATGCAGATAGTGAGTTGATGCGATAAATCTCAGTAGTACAACGACAGTAGGCAGACGCATTGAGAACCACTGGTGACTGACACGGGAGAGATTCTCAAATATAAAGATCGATTTGAGATCTAGGCATCAACAGGCAGACTCAGTGAGAACCACTGGTGACTTATGCGAAGAGGAGAGAGACTCCAAAAGATAGGACAATGCCCCCTAGACCAGGAAGATGCCCCCCGAGTGTGACTTGTTTCAATCCATGTGAAGTCGAACAAAAGTCTCGAAAATAACTGAGACTGAATGCATAAGCGAGCAAGCTAAAGCAGGAAAGCGAACTAAAGAAGGAAATCAAACTAAAGAAGGAAAGCAAGAGAGAAAATTGCAAGAAAGCCAAGGGATGTCGCAATAGATAGAGCATGGCGGAACGAGAGGCGCCTGTTAACCAGGTTTTCACCATCTTGGAAGAAATTCTATTTTTTCTACCATGACGATATTTTACCAGGTTTTCATCATTGACACATTTTTTCTCTTTTTCTCATTTTTTTGTATTTTCATTTTTTGATTTTTTTGTATTTTTTCTTTTTTTTTTCAATTTTTTTGGTATTATCAAGGCGCATGTTTACCAGGTTTTCACCAGGATAATAGATACATCAAAGTGCCTGTTTGCCAGGTTTTCACTAAGATGATCATTTTTTTAGGATATTTTGCAATTTTTAAGATTTTCTCAGAATAAAGTATGTACATGAGCATTCAGAAGACATCTCAATTGTAGAACTTCTTCAGATGAAGAGTGTTGATAGGCTCTTTGAGTTTTTCCCCCTCTGTGGTAGAGAGTTGGTAAGTGCCAGAGCCAAATACTGCAGTGATAACATACAGACCAAGCCAGTTTGGTTCAAATTTTCCTTTCTGGGCCCGTTGTTGTTGATTCTTGGGGTTCTCTCTCAGGATGAGATCACCCATTTGGAATTCCCTTGGTCTGGCCTTCTTGTTGTAGCTTTTAGATATTCTCTTCTGATATGCTCGGAGGTGATCGAACGCCACTTTTCGACGTTCATCTAGTAGTTCAAGCTCTTGGAGCTGAGATATTCTAATATCATCATTAGTAATGAGGCCCTTTAGAGAGACTTAGAAGGTAGGAATCTCAACCTCAATAGGAAGCACTACATCTGTACCATAAACTAGAGCAAAGTGCGTGGCCCCTGTTGGTGTCCGTATACTGTTGCGGTAAGCCCATAAAGCCGGATTAATCTGGAGATGCCAGTCTCATCCAGATTTGTGTACTGTGCAGTGTAAGATCTTGAGAATAGTCTTATTTGAAGCTTTTGACTGTCCATTAGCCTGGGGATAATAGATAGAAGACCAGTACTGGATAATTCTAAACTTAGTGCATAAATATGTTAGATCATTGTTCTTGAATTTCTTCCCATTGTCGGTGATTATTGATGAGGGTACACCATATCTGCAAATGATGTAGTTTAGTATAAACATGGCCACACACTTGCCATCAGCTATGATGAGAGGCACTGCCTCGACCCACTTGGTGAAATAGTCTATAGCAGTAATGATGTATTTATGTCCCCTTGAAGAAGACAGATGTATCTGACCCACCAAGTCAAAGGCCCACTGCTGAAATGGCCAAAAGCTGACGAAAGGAATGAGCTCCTTGGCATGAGCGTGGATCAGATTTCCATGAAGTTGGCAATGTTTGAAAGATTTAGCAAATTGTGTAGCTTCTTTCTCCATATTTGGCCAATAGTAACCAGCTCTAATAAGTTTCCAAGCCAGTGTCAGACCATTTGAGTGAGACCCACAGACGCCTTCATGCACCTCTACTAACACATGCTTGGACTCATTAGGTTCTAAACACTTAAGGAGGATACCATCTAGACCTCACCTTTATAAGTCGTTAGTTACGATGACAAACCATGAAGCACTGCAGATTAAGTGACGTTTCTCATTTTGGGTGTAAGTGTCTGGAATGATCTGGTCATGAAGGTAGGAGTAAATATGGTGGTAGTGGGATGAGTCATGTCCAATGATTGAACAAATCATCCGAGATTCAGGGGAATTATAAGCAGGGTAGCATAACGTCTCCACTAGGAATTCATGTTTGAAGTCATTTTCTGGCATTTGTAACATGGAAGCTAGAGTAGCCATGGCATCAGCTGCTTTATTTTCTGCCCTTGGAATTTGTTGGGAAGTAATGTGTGCAAAGTATTTCCTGAGATCATCAACCATATTTTTATAAGACACCATTTTTTCATCTTTTGTTTGGTAGGTATCATTCACCTGATTGATAACCAACTGTGAATATCCAAAGACCTTTAGGTCATCGACACGCCATTCAATAGAAATATTTAAACCATTAATCAAGGCTTCATACTCAACAGTGTTATTTGTGCAAGGAAACAACATTTTGTAAGCCTTTGGTAATGAATACCGCTGAGGTGTAATAAACAAGATTCCAGCACCTGACCCCTGCTGGGTGAATGATCCATCAAAGAACATGGTCCATGACTGATGTGTGAGAAGCATGATGGAATCATCTGGGAACTTGATCCTTAATGGTTGATAGTCTGCAATAGGTTCCTCAGCCAACTGATCTGCAATTGCTTGCCCTTTGATAGCTTTTCTTTCCACATACTCAATGTTAAATTCACTGAGTATCATGACCCACTTAGCCAATCTACCCGTGAGGGCAGCTTTGTTGAGTAAGTACTTTAATGGATCGATTTTTGCAATGAGCCTTGTAGTGTTTGCAAGCATGTAATGTCGTAACTTCTGGGAAGCGTACACCACCGCCAAGCAAGCTTTCTCAATGACAAAATAATTCATTTCATAGGAGACCAACATTTTTCTGATGTAATAGATTGCTCTTTCTTTATTGTTTTGATCATCTTGGGCCAATAGAGCACCTAGAGATGTGTCTGTAGCTGAGATGTATAGGATTAATGGCTTCCCATGAATAGGAGGCATTAATATAGGCGGATTAACAAGATATTGTTTGATTTGTTGAAGACCTTGTTCACATTCTTTATTCCATTCATAGGTCACACCTTTATGTAGAGTTTTAGTAAATGGCTATGATTTGTCAGCTAGCTATGAGATGAAGTGTCGGATAGACTGAAGCTAACCTTGAAGACTGTAGAATTTGAGAAATCTAGCTTCACAGAACCCAAAGAACATCTGCATGCAAGAACCTATTACAGAAGAGAAGCAGGAAGAGGGAAAGAGAAGAACACAGAAGTTGCTCAGAAAGTGAGAGCGAAATTATAATCTGAATTAATGAAAAAAGAATTACAAGGTTCAACCTATAAAGGTGAACAAAACCCTAAAGCCTAAAAAATCTAGGTTGCATATTAATAATTAATAAAAGAATTAATTATTAATGCACCTAAGAGAAATCTTAAGCACTAGAGAGTAATAACTTAACTAATTAAATCAACATGATTTAATTAATAAACAAACTAATGATTACTCTAGCACCCCCCCTTAAGCTAAGCGCAGGGGGTAAGCTAACCTAACAAAACTATGAAAGCAGGAAATGGGTCCCGGCAACAAGGCCTGATCAGGTACCCAATATAAGGAAATATCTATAAACCGGAGACAAAGAAGAAAACTCAGTGGGAAAAACCCCTCTCCAAAAAGAGATAGAAAAATGCAGAAAAGAAATGGCTCAAGAGACTCTCTCAAGACCATAAGTACAATCAGCTCCCCCATGAGAGAGGGATGAGACACCAAAGTCCCCCCAGAATGAAGAAACTCCTGTCACAATGGTAGATGCCTGATGTAGAATCCAAAAGGAGAACCTGAAGTGGCAAATGATATTCCTCCCCTTGGGAAGAAATGAATCCAAACGAGGATGTCAAAGAAACCCTGTGAAGAGTGATGAACTAATCTATCTTAGGATGTGTGTCATGATCGGATGCTGAAGAATCTCTTTGTTTGAACTAAAACAAATGATGCCAAATCCAAACTGATGTGGAGAATCCTTAATTGCAACCGCAAAATGCATGGATAATGGTGGGCAAACAGTGATGACTTGACTGTCAAGGTAGAGGAGATGAATGCCCTCAAAATAATCCTCCAAATCTGCAGTATAAGACTCAACAAACAAGAAAGATATGTCTGCAACATAAGAGGCCAAAGTATCTATGTTTGGAAGATGTATGATTTTCTGCTGCACAGAATTAGGAGCAACATGAGATGCTGATGAAGTCTCAGTCTGAAGAGTGGGAACTATGAGACAAGCCTCTGATCCATTGGAACATGTAAGGGTGTCTAAATAATCAAGCTCCTCTAAAGTGTCATGATCAAAGGGTGTATTCTCTATCCAAGAAATGGGTATGAGACAATCTGAAGCAGGATCCTCTGGGAATGGAGAGAGATTAGGGTCTCGATAGATCTCCCAAAGATGTGTCCAAAGTGGGTGAGGACAATCAATGCCCGATATAGCCAACACAGTGTCATGATCAACACTAGACACTATAAGTCCTACTATGTGATCTCAAATAATATCCCATGCTAGGTTTCCCTCTAAAGTGGCTGGTTTGGGTATGAGATCATACAAATAAGGCAAAATATTAAGCCACCTACAATGTGTACGTATACACTACTCATACTTACCCCGTTCCAGAATAACAACTAAAGGGTGAGTAGAAAAACTCATGATAACTCTTCAAATGAAACAAACTGAGAAATCTAACCTTAGTGCATTTCAATCAAATTAATATAACCCATCCCATGCAAACAAAACCTATGTAGGTGCCAGAATGTCCAAGTAATTGAGCAAAGTGTAAAAAAACACAAAGTTGAATGAAATTTATTTGGTAAATTTTCTGATGAAATAGACAGTAAATATAGAAATATCACTACAAAACCTTTCCAACGTCTATTCGTTTGCACAAAATGGAGTTCGGACGCAAAAGATATGCCCCAAAGAGTGAAAAACAGAAGTTCTGACTTTGAATGGAAAGACAGATATCAAAACTGAAAAACTAGAAAATCAAACCTGCTTAATGAGATAGAGCTCGGAAAGAGATTTCTGATGATATAAGGACGTCAAAAATCCTATGCCATATGCTCAAGATATGAGAAAAATACCAAAATTGCTCCAAAAGGGTTTGAGAGTTAACCCTAGCGGTTAGGCTAATCGCTAGAGGTTAACCACTAGCGGTTAATTGACGATGGCGCCCATTAACACTGTTGTGTTGATTTTTAACCCTGCATGCATTATTTTGTAACGCAAAAATCAATAAAATTTGATTTTTTATTTTTATTTTTCACCTCGAAATTTGAGCCGTACGGCCTTGGAGAGAATTTTTTTCCCAGAGGCTACTGTGGCCAAAAATGACAAAATTTATATGAAAATTAACTCTCCCGGGCCTTCTGAGCATGATGGTGGTGTCTGTTTTAGCTCAAAGTGCTCTAAAAAAAAGTGTCTCTTCCAGAATGAAGAAGAAATCCCAGAAAAGTTGTGGTTTTTGCCCTCGAATCACAACTTCACAAACCCCAGATTAAGCAGCAACAGTGTGGCTATGATACCATGTAGAAGTTGAGAAATCCAACTTCACAGAACTTGAAGAACACCTACATGCAAGAACCTGTTACAGAAGAGAAGCAGGAAGAGGGAAAGAGAAGAACTCAGAAGTTGCTCAGAAAGTGAGAGTGAAATTATAATCTGAATTAATGAAAAAAGAATTACAAGGTTCAAACTATAAAGGTGAACAAAACCCTAAAGCCTAAAAAATCTAGGTTGCACATTAATAATTAATAAAAGAATTAACTATTAATGCACCTAAGAGAAAGCTTAAGCACTAAAGAGTAATAACTTAACTAATTGAATCAACGTGATTTAATTAATAAGAAAAATTATGATTACTGTAACAAAGACCTCTAATTTGTCTGATATTGCGAGGTGGAGGCATTTCCATGATAGCTTGCACCTTTTCAGGATCCACTTCGATTCCTTTTGCGGAGATGATATAACCAAGCGATTTTCCAGAAGTTACTCCAAATGCACATTTCTTAGGATTGAGACATAGTCTAAACTTTTCCATACTATCCAATATAGGGCCTAGATCAGTAAGATGCGCCTTCCTGTCCATTCTTTTAGCAAGGGTTTCATCAACATAATCCTCCATTTTTTTGTGCATCATATCATGAAATATAGTAGTGACTGCTCTCTGATAAGTGGCTCCATCATTCTGATGACCAAAAGGCATAACATTCCAGTAGAAAGTGCCCCATGCACAAGTGAAAACAATCTTTTCTTGGTCCTCTGGCGCAATTTTGATTTGGTTGTAGCCAGAGAAACCGTCCATTAGGGAGTACATTTCGTACCCTTCTGTCATATCCACAATCATATCAATGTTGGGTAGTGGGAAATCATCTTTTGGACATGTCTTGTTTAAGTCCCTGAAGTCTATGCAGACTCTGATAGATTTGTCATGCTTCGACACTGGAACTATGTTGGAGATCCATTCTGCATAGTCAATTATTTTGATGAACCCAACTTTTAGGAGTTTCTCTAATTTCGCCTTGACAAGTAGAGCCACATGTGGATGCATTTTTCTAAGTTTTTGCTTGACTAGTTTTACTCCAGGAGCTATTGACAGGTGATGCATGATAAGATCAAGATCTACACCAGGCATGTCAGAGTATGTCCATGCAAAGTTTATCTTTTTCTCTTTGAAGAAATCTATGAATTCTTTGAGTTCTTATACAGACAATGATTTAGCCACATGAATAATGTGCGGATGTTCTTTTGTTACCAAATTTACTGTCTGAGTCGGCTCAATTAGCACCGATGATCGTTCCTGGAAATGACTCAGAAGTGCATCAAGTATCTCATCCTCAGGTGCCTCGGAGAGGTTTTCACCTTTGGATATGTCTATTCTTTTTTATTTTTTTTGGTTCTGACACTACCTCAATGTGGTTTTCACCATCAGAGCACCTATTCTTTTTCTTCTTTTTGATTTTATGACTAAGATACTTGATATCACTTTTGGTCATGCTGACACTGTCTTCGCTAGTGGAGGACATTATAGGTTCAACAGCGTGGAGATAATAGGCTAGAGCATAGTCATTCTGGAATGTGAGGACTTTGTTGGATGAGGAAGGGGAATCCCAATCTATTAGCTCAGGATGTTGGAGTGAGAGAGAAATGACGGGTTCAAGTGCATTCATGGTATAATCATCGAAAGAGATGACTAGTAAGCTGAGACCTAGAGAAATCTCATCCAAAGGTGTATTCGAATCCCTTTGACTCCTAGTGACCATAGTAGAAGACACGTTAACATTTATGGAATCGGACTCATTAGACCTTACACTAGACCCTTCACCTATGTCGAGAAGCTTTTCATTGGATCCTTCTAAAAAACTGTCAAACTCATATTCATGGGAATCTGTGTCCAAACTCTGACTGGGATTTTTGCACCATGAAGGTTTGAGAGTTCTTGTGACAGCAGCCTGTTCTTGTGCAAAATTCTCTTGAAACTATGATGGTATGTATCGTTCACCTTTGAAACCAGGGTCTTGTGACACCTTCCATTGTTTGTATGTCAGAGAAGTGAATGGAATAGCGACATTGGAGTCACTACCAGCCTTGGTTGTACTGGCATGTATTATGACATCATCTAGCTCAACAAAGAATGCTGCCAGTTATGGAGGGATAGGATAAGGAAAGCAATCCTGGTCAGAGCTATTCTCTATGGTGTCAACTGTAGTTGTGCCTTTAGGTTCTGGTGGAGGATCTAGTTTTGGCACAAATTTGTTAATCCCTAGATGGAATGGGATCTTCTTGAAGCCTAAACCAGTTGTGTCTTTCATCCTTCGACCTGTAGCTTTAATAGGTTCAACTAGCCCATTACCATTCACCCCTATTCGACCACTCCCTTTGTATCCAAAGTGTTTCATGATTTTAAGACCTTCAGTATTGGGATCTAGTTCACGAGCTGGGGTAGTCTGTTCAGATATGTCCTTTCCTTTGTAAATCCAAGCTTTAATAGCTCTTTCCTCATCTTCATCTTCTAATGGTGTTGAAGCCCGTACAAAGGCACCATCATAAACTATTTCAGGAGGAGTAGAAGATTTATTGTTCTTAGAAGGTCTCCCGTAAGAACGAGGAGATGGAGGTAGAGATGCTAATGATAGCACAAGTTCTATTTGATACCCCCCATGCCTATGTCTTTGATTTTCAAAGTCTTTTCCATGTCTCTAATCTTGGCCTCACAGAATTTTGTGTATTCTCTATTAGTAGGAACAAAACTATTAGTTGACTGTGTGAACATATTACAAGAAGAGCCTATATTAGCAGGAACTGTCACTTCTGCACCGTGGAAAGGAAACTTGATGCACTGATGATACATAGAGGGAACCACTTTCATTTCATAGATCCACGGTCTTCCCAATAGTATGTTATAAGCAAGAGGAATGTCCATTACTTGACAAGTGACATCTCTTTCAACAGGTCCAACCAAAATAGGTAGCACAAATAAACCTTTAGACTTTATTTCTGCTTCATCATAGGCTTTGATAGTAATTTTCTTGTGGGAATCTATGAGATCTTCATCATAGCCTAGCTGAGTGAGCAAGTGAGAAGAGAAGATGTTGAGGCCAGCACCATTATCAATAAGGATGCAACAGACAAGTTTTTTTCCAATCATGACCTCTATATGCTAAGGAGCGTTACGCGGGTGGCTGATCGAATGGTCATCTTCTTTTGAGAAGGAAAAATAATGTGGTGAAGTCAAGTGACCCACCATAGATTGAAATTGATCAAGATTAATGTCTTTGGGGACGTTAGCCTCTGTGAGGGCTTTATCCAGAATCTTCCTGTGAGCAGGCGAGATCTTCAACAGCTCAAAGATGGTTATTTGAGCATTGGTTCTTTGCAGCTGGTCGACAATGCTATAATTAGCAGTAGGAGGTGTGGGGACCATTTTTGTGGACTTGTTGGCAGGGCCAACAACAACTTTATCTGCGGGTTTTTTTGGTGCGAATGTAGTAGCAGGAGGGTCAGGACCCTTGAGAGTGATCTTAGCGCGGGATCTGGTAACAACATTTGTGCAATCCTAAGATGATTCAGGTTCAGACGAGTGAGACCTAGCGCCTCTCAAGACAAACAGGGTCTTAGGCTTAGGAGCATCCCCGCTCCCCTTGATATTAATCACATCACAATACTCAACTTCGACAGGCTCGATCATGTTGATGACATTGTCATTAGTGGTATGCGTGTAGTTAACCTTGGCATTGTTGTTCTTAGTATTGGAAGACTCACCTTTCTCGTGATGAGGAAAGGGATCTTTAAATGCCTAGTGATCTGAATTCTTATTATGGTTTTCCACAACAATATCCTCATTATCAATCAGATCTTGGACCTTATGGCACAAGTAAAGACAAGTAGAAGTCTAATGACCCTTGTTCTAGTGATAGTCATAGTATGCGTTGTCATTCTACCAATGGGGTCATGGTTGCAGATCATATGGATGCTTGTCCAAAGGAGTGAGAATCTGGTTTTGCACCAAAGTCTTGAAAAATACATCAAGTTGTTCTCCCAAGGTAGTAAATTCACGCTTGGGTTGAGGGGCCCAAGGTTTGTTGTTAGAGAATCTAGAAGGCGGTTGAGTGTTTTTTGCATCCTTTTCAGTAGTTTTGATCGCTTGTATACTAGAAGTAAGATTGAAAACTAGTTTTGAAGGAGCCAAGGTCACATTATCAACCACTCCATCATTCACAACGTCCCTATTCTTGTTGACAAACTTCCCTTTATCTTTGCTGGAAGAGGAGAAACCTTGTTTGTTGTCTTTGTGCAAAGTCAATTCACCTTTATTAACCATAAACACCTCTATCCTCACAGCTTTCTTAATCATGCTGTCAAAATTGAGGGGACCTCAAAGTTGTACTTGATACCCAAAATCATGAGTGAGATAATCCAAGAAGATATCGAGTTTCTCAGATTCGGGTATTTTACGAGGATACTTGGTGCAAAGTTGTCTCCATCTCTAGAGAAATGTTAGGAATGACTCCCCTTGTCTTTGCTTGAGATTGAAAAGGTCGCTAATGTTGACGGGATGTTGTATGTTGTGAGAATAATGTTGGATAAAGAGATTTTCAATCTCATCAAAATTCTTAATGCTAGTGGGTAGTCGAGAAAACCACTCCATGTAAGGTCCACCCAGACTTCGGGGAAAGAGACGCATTAAATAAGTCTGATTATGAATGAACTCCATAGATAGGGCCCCAAATTCTCTCAGATGATCCTGAGGGTCAGTGGTACCCAGATATTTATCATACTTAGGGAGTTCCACACCTTTGGAAAAAGGTGGCATATGAAGACTCCTATCAAAAGGAAAAGGACAGATGCTCTCCATCGTGAATTTTTGTGTGGGTTTGTCTTTATCCTTTATAATTTGGCTAATTTGGTTTTACATATCTTGAATCATCTTTTGCAATTTGGTAGTCTTAGTCTCTTCTTCTTTAGCCACAAGTATTTCCACTTGAAAATTTGGGGGTAGCTTAACTCCTTGGTTTGCCAAATCTAGAAAATATTTCTCTTTATCTTCTGCAAGGAGAATTTCCATCATCTTGATGAGAGCCTTATTAGATTTGGAAGTAGCTATGTCATTTTGAGTTATCGTATCATCATCTTTACCGAGGATCTCATAAATGCTTGGGTTCTGATCTTGACTTTGGTCATGTGGAGGAGGGCGATGGTGATGTTTCTCACTTTGTTGACCCTGGTCATTTTGATATTGGTCATGGAACTCGCTGTATTGACCTTGTAGGTAATCAAAATGGCTTCCCATGTTGTTGATGTGGGATTGTGTTGTGTGCACAACTTCAGTGTGAGTGTGTGTATCAAGCTGAGAGTTTGTGGCCAATGTAACTTTTGGCATATCAAAGAGATCGATGGGTTTGGAAGGATCAATAGGACCAAAAGGATTGGTATGATTAGAAGGATCAATAAGGTAGTGAGGATCATCAATAGGGTCAACCCAAGTAGATGGCCTTCCAAATTTTTGTTGATCTGAAAGAAATGGGTTATGTTGATATTGAAACAAGGGATTATAGCACAGTTGGAACACTGGTTTCTGATTCGGACTGGGATCTATACTAAACAGTGAGGGGGAATGTGAGTATCCCTCTTGATTATCAGATTGAACAATAGGTTTGGAATGACCTCTTCCTTGATTACGAGATTTACCTCTACCTATTCCAGAACCACGAATGGGAAAAATGTTGTCGCTTCTAGTCGTAACAGGCATAGACAAAGATGAAACGAGAGAGAACTTAGGATCCAACTCAGAACTCTATCTCTAGAAATAGTGAAAAGGAGATAAAGGCTAGAACAACCAAGATGTGGAATGCACCCAACACAAATCATTGAGAGTATGGCTAGAACAGCCAAGATGTGACTATCGTGTTGCAAGGTACAAAAGCACAGAAAGGTAGGATAAAGAACAAAGAGGAAAAATGAGTTTGAGAAAGAATCAGTCAGTTCACAACTTGAGACAATTAGTTTCAAACTACAAAAATAGGGAAACAGGCAATCAGATCTCAGAAAAAAATCAGATTAGGAAAAAAACTCATCAGTCAATGGGAAATAACTCATTGTTTTAGGACACCAAAGGACAGATTCGCGCGAGAAAGTGCTAGTTCGCACGAGGAAAATATTTATTGCGCTTGAGGAAATGAAATCTCGCGCGAGGAAATTCTGGAATCTCGCGCGAGAAAACTCCAGGTTTCGATAGATCGACTCAATTTGTGAGAAAAAAATCAGATTTTGAGACATAATCAGGACTGTTCTCTGACAAAATTTCCAGATTTAGGACAGTTTTATAACAGTTTAGATCAATAATCTCAGTTTGAATGTGACAAGCAATCGTTTAACAAGCAAAAAGTTTTGATCAAGCAATAGTGACGCAAAAAGTAGTCGCAAACAGTTCTACCAAGGACAAGGCAACTTGGCAGAATCATGGGAGTCTTTGTTTAATCATGATTGGACAATTTAAGACTCGAAACAAACACTTAGTTATCCCTACAAAAAAAAATGGTAGAGAAGACAAAATTTGTGCCTCACTGACTTTTGCGTATGCGTGCACCTCACACAACAGTGTCACCCCCAAGAGGGTGCGCGTGTTTTTGGTGTTTCCAAGGACTCATTAATATATGTTCAAAGGTTACCCTTAATGCAGGGGCCAATGTCATATACCACCTCAAGCATCCAGGTGCATGCCTATGTTGAGAATCTAGGGGAGAGATTCTTCCCCCTCCCTGCGCATAGATTATGTCTTCTTTTGGAGGTGATCCGAGTAGGCATCTAACTAAAAAAAGTTTTTAGTGGGCTTTCGTTCACAATAACCTCTGGTGTCCCCGATACAGTGCTATGGCCTTGCAGCCACACCAACACTTGAAAGTCATACACCCCCACAAGCAGGGCTGGGAGAGGCACCGCTCAGTACAACAGACAAGGCTTTCTCAAGACGATAGTCAGAATCATGAGAAAGAAGTTACCATGGCTTTGGAGTCTTTGGACTCAAAAAAGTAGAATTTATTATAGTGAGGTGGAATCACTGGCGATAGGTTTGTACTCACTTGGGTCGTTCCTGGAGGTTCAACTTCCGGCAGGCCCTCTAAAGGTGACACAAAACTTGGCTCAGATTCGAGGGTCGGATTTTTTGATTCTCTCAAAGAGAGAAGAGCATACTTCTCTACCTCTTCACCTTACCCAAACACGCAAGACATATTCATCATCGAGATAACTCTCCTCCAACCAATTCACAAGCTTTTGGGTTTCTGATTCTCTCAAAGAGAGGAGCATAATCCCCTAACAAGTGAACGTGCCAAAGGTTTGTTAACTTTCCTTGCTTCCCTAGGTCTCCATCATGCTAGCAACATCTGGGTCTCAAATTCATCCATGGGCATCACTTCCATGTAATGAAGATCCTATTCCCCTATTTTTCTATCAAGATTTCAAAGAAATTTTAACAAGGCCCTAGTTATACTATGTGATGAAAGCAATAAACAAGCACAATATTTTTAAAATGATCTTCGACAGCCATCCTACAAGAAAACCATTAGTAAGTTTATGTCTTCATTAAGCGACCTGCAACCCACTGTTATGTTTTCAGGGAAATCAGAGAGATAAAACAACAGCATGTGAAAATGATCAGAAAAACAGTAACAATAATTGAAAAAAATAGTGAAATTACAAAGACTGGCACCAAGTCTCGCACGAGGAAGTGCAAAACTTCACGAGGTATGCTCGGGATTCTCACACGAGAATCCGTACATAGAGAAGTACGTCCGTACGACATAGTACAAAATTTTGTCAGAAATTTTTTTGAGAGTGAGGTCAAAAATCAATTTTTTGCCCCACGATGGGCACCAAAATGTATGTGTCTGAATGTTGACCTCTAAATCGGGCACAACACAACTTAGTTATTGCTCAATCATCAAATTGTGAAGATGAACATGAATTGCTCATTCCACAATATCGATTGAATCAACCTGTTGCCTCCTATTTAGTTGGGGTGTTTAATTACTCTCAGAAGAAGAGCCAACAACCATAGGCCATTGCTAAAATGGAGGATTTGAAAGCATTGAAAACTGAAATGAAACTATTCTATATGAGAGATTCAATTATAATCTAAGAATGAAAATGCAGATTTTAAGCTAAGAACTTGAAAAAGATAACACAATTAAGCTACTATATAGTAAACAAACTAAATTGCAATTAAGAATGCCATTAAAATACATGAAATTACACTAATTATGCAGTGAAAGCTTGAAAATATGAGAGAATTGAGACAACAATTCGCTATAGTTTTGATACTCTCAAATTGCCCTCCCAAATGAAGGAAAGAAGGTCCATAATATAGAAAAGCCTGAAGAGAGGATGAAGAGTTTCTTGGAAAGAAACGGCTGACTCTTCATCTCCATGGAGGAAGGTGAGACAAAATATGGAGAAATTATTTAATTAAATAAATGAATTATTGCCACATGGGTGGCTTTTCATTTTGTTTGATTTATTAAATTCAAGTGAGGATAATTCATTCAAATAACCAAATAATATTTAATTCCCTTGATGTGTATTAGCTAAAGGGGGTGGGATTAATTTAATTTAAAAGCACTTAGGACTTTATAATTAAATTAATTAATCATAGGGATTTTTAGCTAATAAATCTTGAAAATTTAGGAATTAAATATAGCGTAAGATTTATGCAAATTCAGGTTTTCTGCATTTGAGACTAAGTCAATTAAAGACAATTAGGAAGGAGAATTTTCCTAGTACAATAGGACTTTGATGATGAGAAAATGCACCAAAATTGATTAGAATTGTAAGGTGCCAATTTTAGGGTGTTACAGTAGGAACTTAGAGTGGACCATCACCTCTCATCATAGGGTTGGGTAGATTATGCCACCACCACCGGTACCCATAGGACTGAGCTCAAGACCACTTGGGAAGGGAATGACAACAGGTTTAGGGGACATACCGGGGACTCGAATATCGTCATCCATATCAGAGGAGGATGATGGGGTAGTGACTCCAGTTGTAGAGAGAAAGGCGACAGGTGGCAAGAGATAGGATGAGGATGAGGTAGGGGGTCTCTTAGCAGATATTATAGGGACAAGTGATGGGGGATATGAGGAGACACTCCAAAAGGGGTTTGGGGATTCAAGGGGGAATAGAGGATAGGATTAGGATGCAGGGACAGAGGCACCAATGTTGACATAGAAGATGATTGGAGTAGCTCTAGAAAGTGGCTATATAGAGTCATGTTTTGAGCAACTTTTTGAGTTAATGTATATGCACTATATGAGATATATGACATATGATGTATACATGATTATTTTGACTTGATGGACTTATGTATTATGCTTGAGTCTTTTCATATATATATATGTGTGTGTGTGTGTGTGTGTGTGTGTGTGATGGACGTTTGATGGTGACCTATGGATGACTTAAATGATGTTTATTACTTAGGGTGGATGCTTATATATGTGAATGTACTAGCATAATATAATGCAAGATCTGATGCTTTTATGATAATGTTAATGTGATGACAATGTCAATATGTCTTAATGTATTAGTGTGCATGATGTGATGCAATAGCTTGATGCACTAGTACAATTTATGATTCTACACTTATGCTTTATGATTAAGATTGATGAAATGTGATGGACTAAAATGAATCCAAGGAATGATAAATAGGATAATGTAATGCAAATGAACCTAAGTATGATGCAAATGAAAATGACCCTAAGTGATAATGTAAATGAACTCATCAAGCCACTAGCAACAAAACTCCATCTAGGGGTGACGACTAACTCTTGACACATGTGCACATTCATAAATATAAAGATTATGAGGGATGGATAGATGACTAGGAACAAAGGATGATTGATGATTAAGTATAGGAGGAAGCTTGAGCAAAAGTTCCCTAAAAGGGAGCTGCCATGTAGTGAGCACTTAGTTTTCTTTAGCACTGTCAAGGCCATGCCAAGGTATAAAGAACCAAGGCTATGACATGGATGATGCATGGACTGACAAAACAAAAATGCAAGGATAATTATAGCATCATGCCTAAGCCACTAAGGACTAGGGTGAATACAATTCTAAACGAATCCACAAACAAGCGATATTTCCCAAGTGCGTCATGTGACCACAAGGATCACACGTTGGAAGTGGAAGGGTCATATCTAATTGACTCGAAAATGAAAGATCGAGACCTTGCCCCAAGTTCTACCATTCACAGTGCACCATGATATAAATGATTATGGCGACTTTGAGGAGGTAAAACAAGGAAGCTCAAAAAAAAGATAAACAAAGATTAAGAAAAAGAAATCAATGTCATAATGACTGCCCCAAATATCATTTGAAAAAGGGTGATTGATGGATAAGACTTGTTAGACCCATTCAAAATTTTCATGGTTCCATCTCTTTTCTCTTGTCTCTGTAATTGTTTCTGGTCTCTGGCCTAAAATCCTAAGTCTTTTGTGCAAAAATTCATGCTCAAGCTCGAGTCCCACATGACTTGTTTTGTTTTCACGTTACCTTTTCTCAAGTCACTTAAAGTCTTTTAAGTGATGTGCACTTTTTTATTCCTTGCCTTTATCTCATAATCTACCAATCAAATCGAATATGCTCTTTTCATTCAGATATTAAGCGCCCATTGTAGATCTAGTTCAAATCGCGTGGTTGGCGCTAAGTCGCTAGATCAAGTTCAAGCTCAAGTTTTAATTCCGACATCTAGCGACGACCATGGATACAGTTTTAATTGTGTGGCTTGCATGTGATCTCGTAATGGAACTCAGTTTAAGACAAGTATCTGGTGACTTGGAGATCTCTTCAGTCACGTAATCTCCAGATGGATCCTGGGTCAAGTAAAGTCAAGTTGAGTTTGCAAAAATTAAATCAGAACCATAGATGTTGAGAAAGATCGAGGGCTGGCGTGTAAGCTCTGAATATGACTAGAGTTAAGAAAAGTATTCAGCGATTTAGAGATTCAGTTATCTTTGAATATCCAAATTTAATCAGGGTGAAGCATGGTTAGTTCAAGGCTGAGTTAGGTTTTCCAATGAAAGATCTAAACTATTGACCAGAACTGAGATATATGGCTAGTGCTAGATCGCTAGATAAAAGTCAAAGTCTTCCTTTCTTTCAAAGATCTGGCACTGATAATTGATGTCTTTCAGATCATGTGGTGTGCATGTGATCTCAGAACAAACTCTGGGGTTAGTATTTTATCTAGAAACTTGGAGATTGCCTTAGTCGTGTAATCTCTAGATGAACCCGTGGTCAAGATAGTTAAGTCAGACTCTATTCAGAGTTTTCAATGATAAATTATGGTTCATTGATCAAAGCGAGGATCTATGTTTGTTTTTGAATCATTAGATAAAGTCAAAGTCAGCCAAGGTATTCAAATATTCAGCGAGGATCATCGATCGAGTCTTGATCTTGTGGTTATCGCTCAATCTCCAAATATAACTAGAGTTAAGGAATGTATTCAATGACTTGGAGATGCAAAGGAATTCAGTACCCGAGGTTAAAGATGAGCCAGACGAAAGTTAGAGGCAAAGATCAGATGAGAGATAGATCTGATGGTAGGCACTTTCCCTCGATGGCCAAGATGAATATTGTTAATGTTCAAGGCAATGCGCCATGATGACACCTGACAGAATCAGATCCTGGGCCTGGTTAACTTAAAAAGATCAATGGATGTGTTTTAAAGTTGAAAAGGTTTTTAATCTCAGTCGTCCAAGTCATTTTTCACGCCACCTATGATCGTTATAACCAAAATTTAAATATTTAAATCTTTGTCTCATAAGGTTTCATGGCGGTGGACTTAGATCTTGTCTTAGATCTATTAACGAACCGATCTGATCTTGTGGGTCAAGTTTGCACAGTTGTTGAACATTGTAGGGGTTAAAATCTGATATGGTAAGATGCATTCAAGACCGGAATTGATAGATAGAGGTTTCTAGATTAGAGGGATAAATTCTTATAGTGGTGCTAGTCTCTTCTGCATTTATGTTCAGTTGTTATCCGCATCATGGCTTGAGATTTTAGACTTTAGGGTACTGCGCTCACATCCATGGACTATGGAAATTAATTTCAGATCAGATTTACACAGATTAAAGAGAGAGAGACATGGTTTCAACTTGATCACATAATTGAATGTCTTTAATGTTTGACATGACTTGTTGTAAAGCCTAACCCTAAATTGTCTGAAGCTTGTTGCGTTCATGTTCGTATAAAGGATTATTCAAGACAATTCAGAAAGGGCTGGAGAATTGGGAGAATATTGCAAAATGTTTAGGCTTGTATTTGTTGCAGGAACAATATTTCTTCATACTTAATATAGATCTCCTCCGATTTTAAGTCTCTCCTGTGTTTTTTTTTTTTAATTGTGAGTTTTATGGCTTACTGTATATGTTATGCTTATGCATATGTGTATTCCACAAGTCTTTGATCTTAGATCAAATTAAAATTCTTTGGATATTACATTGATTCTATTGGATTATCTACTTAAGGATCTTGTAGTGTGTAGTCTGAGAGATTTTATGTTTATGGATTTGAGTCTATACCAAAAGGTTTTTTCAGTTTCAATATTGTATTTAGAATTTTTCCCAATGGATAAGGCACTGATCCATAACTAGTATATTTTGTGGAGATATATGTCTGATAGGTTTGGCTATATATTTTGTACCTAAACTTAAATCAAACAAATTACCGAATTGGTGTAGGAGCACCCTCAAATCCATCAAGTTCAAGCACACCAATGGATACAACATCAAAGGGTTAGATTACTGATTGGATCTAGGATCCAAAGTTTTCAATAAGTCCTACTTGTGAGACAAGGAGACACTAGGTATTGTTATAAACCTAAGTTGTCTACCTTAGTCAATTTTGGACAAATATTGGGTAGGATGGGTTAGAGTGGTCTAGGACACTTAAAGAAGGTTCAAAATGTTCACATAACCTCTTTAAGGTCTTTAGTAGCGTCTAGGAGTCAAACTATGCAAGGATTAGAACATTTGGCAACTTTTGTCAAAAGTTGTCAACATTCCCAACCTTCACATCCACCTTTCTCGGTTGGAACTAATTGGGCATTGTATTTGAAGGTTGAAAAACCTTACTCCAAATTTGGAGTGGACCTATTGTGAATTTTCATACTTCTGATCAATAAAATCAATCATTTTCTCTGTATTCTAAGTTGTACAGATTGGTATGGATCCCAATGCACCACTGAAGGACACCAAAAGTTTTCCTAGAGTCTTACTTGAAGTTTGCAACTAGTTTTAAGTCGTGAAGTGGAGGGGATCAAAAGATAGAGTGTTTTGATTACCCACTAGTCACTAGAAGGCCCTACCTAGGGTTTCGAGAGGTAAATCCTCTTCCCAAGAGATTCCACCATGGGAAATCCTAAGCCTTGGTGGAAAGAAGGGATTGAGGATGTATTATAAGATTTTTGTGGTCTCAGATCAAGAGGAGATTGATGGAGGGAGGTGTGATAGCTAAATGTGGGCCTTTGATTTAGCCATACACTTCAACATGGTCATTGTTCTTCAGCTGCATACAGGAATGAATATCGATTCATTCACCCTGCATGTCTGGAAGAGTCGACCTGTTGCCTTCTAGAAGGAAGGAGTATGAGTTTTCTCTCAGGTCATTGCAAGCTCAGTGACTACACCGAAGACTTAAACGAAGGATTTAAAAACAATGCTAAATGATCTAAGATAGTTGTGCAGATGCAATTAATCAAAAGCTAATTAAGATCCAATTTTAGAGCACCAATTAAAGTGTGTAAGATTGATTTTAAAACACCAATTGAAATGTGCTCTAAGATTAGATTTGCATGATTAACATTAAAACAACAATAAAAGCTATGCTAAGAATGCAAG
>MU224968.1:6519498-6542361 GCA_018584345.1 Thuja plicata
AATTAAATCATGTTGATTTAATTAATTAAGTTATTACTCTTTAGTGCTTAAGCTTTCTCTTAGGTGCATTAATAATTAATTCTTTTATTAATTATTAATGTGCAACCTAGCTTTTTTAGGTTTTAGGTTTTTGTTCACCTTTATAGGTTGAACCTTGTAATTCTTTTTTCATTAATTCAGATTATAATTTTGCTCTCACATTTTGAGTAACTTCTGAGTTCTGCTTTTTCCTCCTTCTGCTTCTCTCTTGTAACAGGTTATTTGCATGCAGGTATTCTTGGCATTCTGTGGATTTGTATTTCTCAAATCCTACAGAAACTAGTGAGGGAGGATTTTCTTCTCATAGCACCTCTTGAGAATGTTCTGATATGCAATCAGTCGATCATATGCTTGTTGTCTTATCTCATCCATAAAATCCAACTATGTGAGTTGTGCCACACAATAGTCCTCATTAGTGACTAAATTCTTGATTAAAACGTGTAGAGATGGCAGTTTGACCTCAATTGGTAAGACCTCTTCAATTCCATAAACAAGGGAATATGGGGTGGTTCCTGTAGGGGTACAGAACGAAGTGTGATATACCTAGAGGGTGGGATTGATGTGGAGGTGTCAGTCACGACCATTTTCATTGGCAACCTTCTTGAGAATTTTCAGTAGGGTTTTGTTGGTTGCCTCATCCTAGCCATTACCTTGGGGGTAATATGAACTAGAATAGTGGTTCTTTATGTGGAACCGGGCACGCAGGTCATCAATATGCTAATTTTTTAATGGTGTGTTGTTGTCAGTGAGGATGGTGGAGGGGATGCCAAAATGACAGATGATGTGGTAGAGGATGAACTTGGAGATCTAGACACCTGTAGTGAGGGATAGGGGAATTGCTTCCACCCACTTTATGAAATTCTCTATGGTGTTAATAATGAACTTGTGTCCATCAGATAATATAGGGTGGATCTTACCAACGAGGTCAAAAACCCAACATGATGATAAGGTTTGTAGAGAGGTGATGGGATGCAGATCTTGCGTCGGTATTTAGACGAGACCTGCATGTTGCTATCATGGTAGACATTTCTTTACAAACTCACACACATCATGCTTCATAGTAGGATAGTAGTATCCTACTCTGATAATTTATTTGGCTAAGACCATGCCACTCGTGTGGGCACTGAGGGTTCCATTGTCAACCTCTTGTAATGTCAGGGAGGCCTCATTAGAGTCTAAACATCAAGAGAGTATGTCATGATAGCCTCGATGCTATAGGGTGTTGGTGATAAGGGTGTAGTGAGATGAATGACAAATAAGGTTTTTTCATTGGGTGCGAGTGAGATGGAGGCATATAATACCATCTTTTAAGTGGGTATAGATGTCATGGTACCATGGGGACTGGGGACCAACCAAGACACATACTATTTCAGAATTGACGGTCTCGTAAGTGGGTGTGTAGAGCTTCTATACTAAGAAATCATATTATCTTGCATCGTGTGGAACCTCAAGGAGCGAGTCGATGGTGTTCATAGCGTCTGTTGCCTATTTCTACAGTCTGGGAACATGTGTGAACTGCAAGACCTGAAAGTGTTGTTTCATGTCATCCACCATTTCCTTATATGGAAATAGCTTATCATCTTTTGTTTGGAATTCATTCATGACTTGTTTGATGATAAGTTGTGAATCTACAAATAGCTATATCTCTATGATATTCCATTATATTATTGTTTTATGTCTAGAGATGAGATCCTCATACTTTGTGATGTTATTTGTACATAGGAATCATAGCTTGGATGCCTTAGGGATATAATCACCTTAAGGGGTGACAAACAAGATCCCTACCCCCAATTCGCAAGATGTGTATGAGCCATCAAAATATAACTTCCATGTGAGTTATTCTTTGGCCATGCATAGGTGCTCATATGGGAATTCCATGACTAAGGGATAAGCATCTACCAATGGTGCCTCGACCAACTGATCTACAATGACCTTCCCTTTGATTTCTTTAAGGTCTACATACTGGATGTCTAACTCACTTAAGAACATAACCGATTTAGTCATACGGCCTATGAGAGTAGTGCAAGAGAGTAGGTACTTGAGTGGGGTAACCTTAGATATGAGCTTTACTATGTGTCTTAGCATGTAGTGTCAAAGCTTTTGAGTGGTAAAGACCACCGCAAGACATGTTTTTTCCATGGGAGAATAATTAAGCTCATAGCCCACATGTGTTTGGCTAATGTAGTAGACAACTCATTCCTTTCCATTTTCATTTTGTTGAGAAAGAAGTGCCCCTAGTGCCATAGTAGTAGCTAAGATGTACAATATGAGAAGCTTTCTAGGAGTTGGAGGTATGAGAATTGGTGGGTTATCCACATATTCTTTTATTTTTTCAAAACCCATTTGACAATGGGGGTCTCATTTGAAATTGGTTTCCTTGTGTAGCGGATGAGTGAATGTCTGGCATTTATTGATGACTTGTGAGATGTATATTCGAACGGATTGGAGCTTTCCTTGTAGGCTGCGTAGCTACTTGAGTGTCCTTGGGGGTGGCATTTCCATTATGGCCTTGACCTTCTTGGGATCTATCTCTATGGCTTGCCTTGATACTATGAAGCCCAAAAGGTTTCCAGATGTTACTTCGAAAACACATTTCTTTGAATTGATCATTAGTCCATACTTGTGGAGCCAATTAAATATGCATTCGAGATCCTTGCAAATGTCGTCTCTTATTTTGGATTTTCATAAATGTTATCCACAATCTTCAAGGATTTTTTGGATCATGTCATGGAAGATGACAGTCATGGCCCTTTGATATGTAGCCCCTACATTTATAAGGAAAAGGGCATGCCAATATAGCAGAAGGTACCCTACGGGGTTGTGAATGTTGTCTTGTGTTGACCTTCTATTATATGTATCTGATTGCAGCTAGTGAAATTTTCCATGAGTGATAACATCTCATGTGCAGTTGTAATGTCCCTTGTAAAATTTCATCTATCTCCACTATCAAATGATTATGTTTATGAACTTCGAATGGGACAAATAGAATTCCTTGTTATGTAGTGTTTGATTTTAGAGAGCTCAATTGATGAGATGTGTATGTATTGGAAATGCTATGGTGAAATCTCTTTATTCAATAATAGTGAAGAGGTATGAATCTACACTTTGTGATAAAGTTAGATTGCTATATTTTAAGATCTTGATAAAATTAGATTACTATTTTTCAAGGAATAATTCCAACCTTCAAATCCTTTAATTCTATTTATTTGTTTATTTTTCTTTGCACAAAAGGTTCTTATTATATTTTTTAAAATTTGCACTTCTATCCTCTCCTTGAAATTTGCAATAGAGTGAGCCTTGGTTCAGACTTATATAATTCTTGTTGCTGATTGTACCAGTCAATTGCTAGTTGACTCTATTGATCGCATCGTCCTTATTTGTTGTCTGAAAATCCTTTTGGATGATTTTCTCCCATGAGTTCCTTGTGGTGAGTCAACGGTGAGTTGTTGTTTGTTCTCTCCTATTTTAATAGTGTTTTTGTTTTTATTATCTTTGCTTATATAATTATATTTATTATATTATAACAATTATAATAATATTTATATTATAATTATTTATCTAGTATTTTAATTTTATTATTAGTTATTATCATATAATATATTATTATTATATAATCCATTAATCATATATTATTATTTTTTATGGATTTTATTATCTTATTAATAATATATATTATATTATTAATAATATATTATATATAATAGTAGATTATAATATTAATTACATTTTATTATTATTTATTCCTTTATTAATTTATTTTAAATTTTTTCTATTAAATATTATTCAAGGAAGGGGACATTACACCAGTTGTAAGGTTCACTAACATGTTGATGTTTGGTAATGGGAAGTCATCCTTGGGACAAGCCTTGTTGAGATCTATGAAGTCTGTACATATTTTAATGTCACATGTCGGCTTAGATACTAGCACCATGTTTGAAATCCACTCTGAATAGTCACTGGCGTGGATGAATGCAGCCGCTAGGATTTTCTCTAACTCTTCTTTGACCAATATGGCCACCTTGAGGTGCATTTTCCAGAGCTTCTGCTTGACTGGTTTGGCATTTGGGTCCACCGTAACATGGACAACTAGGATGGGGTCTAACCCAAGCATGTGAGCATAAGACCATGCAAAGCTGATAGTGGCCTCACGGAGGAGTGCTTTTAAATCCATCTCTTTGGCATGTGATAGTGAGTTAGCTATGTACGTGATTTGTGGACATTCTTCTGTCCCCAGGTTGACAAGCTTGATCTCTTCAATTAGAATGGATGATTGATATGGTTGATAATCATGGATGAGAGGAAGAGGAGTGTACTCATCCTTTGGAGCCTCAGAGAGGTTTTCACCAGAAGAAACATCTTTTATTTTTACCTTTTTAGAGTCAAGAAGTGCCCTAGAGGGGTTTTCACTAGGAGACACATGTTTTTCTCTTTGATTTTTTCTTTTGTGACTAAGGAACTCCCCTTTCCCAAAATATGCCTTCGTCTAATCCAATATCATTTTCGTTCATTGACTTTCTCTGAAGTAGCAATGCCTCAAGCTTAGTTGAACTAATCTTGAGCTTGTTTTTGAAATCATTTGCAATTCTAAGCTCCCCTTCCATTGCTCTAACCTACTAATAATCTATGCAATCTTTTTGCACTTCTTTGGTTTCAATTTCATAGATTAGGCATATTTTATCTTCATTCTTCAGTGTCCTTGACTTCACTTGTGACTCTTGAGTTAATTCATCTTCTTCATTCTTGTTCACATCTGTAGAGTCTCTTTTGTTCATTTTCCAGCTTCTGCAACCTTTGGAAACATGTCCATGTGAGTTTCATTTGAAACACATTATGATTTCATGTTTACTTCCTTCATCTTATTTGGTAACACTGATGTAGGAACATCTTGGGGTAGTTGGCAATCTCGTGTCACCAAAAAAATGTTTTGGTTTGGTGTTTTTTTATTGCTTGGGAGCTCGATAATCTGGTCAGTAATTTCCTTGGAGTTCCTTACTGGAGTGCCTAGTTACCTGTTGGCTCGGTTACTGGTGGCTCGGTCTCGTTGATTGATTTCTCACTCTTGGTTATTGATTGGTGTTTGTGTTTCTCGGTGGTGTCTATTCAGTGGAGCTTGGCTCAGTTGTGCCTCTCACCGAGTGGTTTGTTTTCGGTGTTCTTGATCACCGATGGGGTTTATGTTATTTGTTGGGTTGGCTGACTGGTGTATTTGATTTGTGGTTTCCTGTGGGGGATGTGAGGACCTATATCTTGTTTGGTTCACTCTCTTATGCATATTTAATGACCATTGGAGGCTGACTGGTGGATAACACATTGGTTGTGTGTTCTTGATGCCGACTTGGGTTTATTTATGTTATTTCATTTATAATGTCGACTTGTGGCAAGTTTGTATAAAAGAGAGTCTAGGTTGATGTTTAGGAGAGATAGAGGGAGACATGAGGAGATAGATAGAGGATGGAATAGTAAGCGATAAGATGAAAGATTGTAAGTTATTGCAGATAGTTGTAAGTGGGTAGATAGAAATAGCAGATTGCTTGGAGGCTTGTGAGCACAAGTTTAGATTTGGTTTCTTCCACTTAGCTATAGAGTAGACTGGAATGTTGGATCCCGCGGGATCTTGTTGATGATTTTGTTGCTTTGGCCCTAATCGGGAAGGCCTTACAACCTGACACGTTTCTTGTAATTGAATCTAAAAATGAATATAAATTGATATAAGTTTTTATATCTCTGTGTTGTTGATTTTCCGCTGTTGTCTTTTTGTTGGCTGCAAGTTTGGACAGTCCTTTATTGGATCCTTTGAGATTGACTGCATCAAGTGGTATCATAGCTAGTTTGTTTCTTATGGAGCTTGGGGTTTTCAAAGATCTGGAGAGATTCCTCTGAGAAGATTGGACCCTAGATCAATTGAAGATCTTTCTAAGGAAGTGGAAGTGAGGATAACAAAAAGATTTAGATCTGAGATGGAAGAAATGAAGAATGAAATCATAGAAGGTATCAGAAATTTTAGATTACATATAAGTTCAAGAACAGATGATGGTTATGAAGAAGTTGTTGAAGAATTTGAAGCTGTTGGATCTAGTAGAGATGATAGAGACAATCAGATGGAGAGATCTGGAGGAGACAAATATGATCGATTGTAGAGATCGGTTGAGTACAAGTCACTGAATGGAGGTGTCCAATTTTTTAGGTACATTGAGACCTGAGGATTTGATTGATTGGATCAGTGAGATAGAAGTCTACTTTGAGCTAGAATACATTGAATATCCTCTTAGATTGAGATTGGCAAAGACTAAGTTGAAAGGACATGCTTCTTTATGGTGGAAAGAGTTGCAGAGGGACAGAGAAAAAGAAGGTGAGATGAAGATCAATCAGTGGAGGTTGATGGTAAAAAGCTAAAGGCTAAATTAATTCTTGTTGACTATGAAATTGAGTTATTTAATAAATTTCAGAATCTAAAATAGAAGGAGATGATTGTGGAATATTATACCAAGGAGTTCTACAAGTTGACTATTCAGTCTAGGCATAGAGAAATTTCTAAGGAAAAGGTGGCGAGGTATGTCAATGGTCTGAGATTCAATATCCAATATGAGATTGGTATGTTGAAGATTGACTTGGTAGAAGATGCTTATCAATATGCATTGAAGGAAGAAGATACATTAAAAATAAGACATCATGGAAATTCTCGAGGGAAAGAAAAGAAAGAACAATCGGTAAAGGATAAACCAAAAGTTGAAGATGAACTGAAACCCGTTGAACCATGGAGAAGAACAGGTAGAGGTGTATTCATAGGCACTTTTTATAACTATGATGAAGAAGGACATCAGTCATTTGAATGTCCCCATGCATATAGGAAGGTCGGTAGTTACCAAAATGATGTGGTGAATGAGGTTACTGAGAATGAACCTAAGGTGGAGGGTGTGAGTCTCTTGCTTAGCATAACTTTGCTGCCCTTGAAGCAAGTTGATTCTTGTCAGAGGAAGAACTTGTTCAGGACTGTGTGTAAGTCTAGTGGTAAATGTTGTAAGGTGATTTTTGATGGAGGAAGTAATGACAACCTAGTGTTGGGATTAATGGGAAGTAGTACTGAGAGGGGAGGGGTGAATCAGTACCTCTAAAACTTTTAACACTTTTCACCTTTCATCATTAGTAATAAATCTCTACTATATTACCGACCATATCTGATATTCTTTCTTATGCATGTAATATTAATTTATAAACTTAATTTTATGCAACAATCATAGAAACATTTATGAAAGTAATAGACACATAACACAAGATATGATATTGCAGAAAACTCTTGTTAGGAAGTAAAAACTGCAGTGGGGATGGCACCCACAAAACTTCACTATCTACGAAATGGAAGGGAACCGGTAAAGGCTTAAAATTGATCACTTTCGATGATCTACCTTGTTAAGAGTATTAATGTGGAGACCTATTAGGATCTACTTTGTTAAGAGATTTTAGCAACACTAATGAAGTGTGCACTCGGTTAAGAGATTTACAATAGGACTGTTAAGTCCACCTTCCTTGAAAGGATTTCTTAAGTGTACCCCACTTGTTATAATGTGTACAATATGTTTGACCTGACTGTATGCAATCTATAATTTCTAATTATAGATCCTTTAAAGCTCACAGTATATGAATATCACCTATAGTGATTGAGATAATACCTTTTCTTGCTCGTCAGGACCCTGTGTTCTATTCTTGACAATTGATTTGATCTTTGTCTGTGTTGTTGCATGAATTCTATTGTTTGATCCTTAGATGCTCTTAGTGGCTACAATCATCATCAAACAACATGTTCACAATTGATTGAGCATCTATTTATACAAGTATTTGACCTATTTTAGAATCACGCATTACAATGTTAACTCTAGATCCAAGGTACAACTTGACCTTGATCCTTTAGTTTGCATGTTTTAAAATAGTTAAACTAATCAAAACAATAATAATTAAATTTCTTTCTCCACACGTAATGGATTTAAAACAAATTGAGAAGCTAAATATAACACTTCAGTGATTTATCTGACATGGAAAGTTAGATCCACTTTTTGCAGGATGTAACTGACTATCGGTTCTTGATCGTCGATGTAAACTGAAAGTCTGTCGGTGTTCCTTTATTGAACTGATTGTCAAGTTCCCTTCATCTGTCGGGTTCCACTCTTTGATTGTATCATCGGGTTGCACTGTTGGTTACTCGTTGGGTTCCTTTGTCCCTTTTGTCATCGGTTAACACTGAATAGTAAATTTTGGGATGCTTTGTACTTGGCAGTATCGGTAACCTTGGCATCGGGTAGTGTTGTGCCCTTTCTATTGGTGTAGAGTAAATCGATGGTGTTCATCATGTTTTTCCTTGTATATACTAATGGAAAAATATAATGTCTTCAATCTTCCCCTTTGACATTAGTATCAAAAACTGATATGTGCATAATACTAAAGTGTTTAGTATGTACACCATGTATATATCCTTGTCATTATATGACTCCCCCTAACTGTATGCATCGGTATAGTATAAGTATATGTACAAGTATACTTGCCTCTGTACTATACATTCCCCTTTTTGTTCTTTCCTCTTTAAAATGACTGATTGTACATATCATTTCTTCCTTTCATTTCCCCCTTTTATTGATTGACTGTACATATTATTTCCCCCTTGTTTGATAATCATGACAAAAATGTACAACTTATAAGTTGTCAAAAATGTGACAAAAATGTGTAACTTATAATGTGTCAAGAATGTGGGAGTGGGTGTTCTTGATATCTTCAATCAATTTCTCCCATTTTTCTTTGAGGAGTTCTAATGCCATGTGCTCTAGCTCAATTCTACCATGCATATAATAAATATTGTCTAAGATAGACATTTATGGGGTGGAAATGAGTGCTCTTGCCTCTATCATATGTTTTTGCAGTAATGAGAGTGTCAGTAAGAGTTGATCTTGAAGCTCATTTACCTCATCTCTGAACTTGGTTTCTGCAATTTGTATATCTTGTCTCAGCTTTGGAGCTTGCTTGAGCTGTTCATTGTGCAATTTGATTGCCTCTTCACTGTTTGTGAGAGCTTGTGCACTTGTTTGAAGATCAGCATAAATATGTGCTATCTTGTCCGTATACTCTTTCGTGAGTTGATCTAACATGCACAATTTTTGTATTAAGGTTATAGCTTCTCATATTATTGGGTCTACTATGCTTACCAATTTAGATAGCTTTACCTTTTATAGTGCCACTTCTTAGCTTATCTTTTCAGCTAACTTGAATTCATACTTCTTTTCAAGTCTAGCCTCCATAGCCTTCTCAGCATCTATGTTTTGAGATGTGATGGCATCAGTGAGAACCACTAATTGATCAAGCATGGGGGCTGTTTGATCAACGTCTATATCAGGTACAATTTGCTGAAGTATTCCTCGTGCAACTTCAAGTACCTTTCCTTCCTTGGTGGCTTTTCTCAACTTGTCCTGCATGGATTTTCTTTCACAAAGTCTTGCATACTTTGTCAATTTAGTTGGATCTAATGTCCTAGGATCACATAATGGAATCTCAATAATTTCATCCAGAGTGACTAGATTCTTATTCTTTCTCTTCTTCTTCCTTGAGATTTTTGTAGAAGTAGATGTATGAAATACCATTGCTAGTTCATTTGTCTTCTTGGAGGTGCTCAGTGAAGGCTTTGTAGATGAATCTTCTTTTGTTTTTTTCTCGGGGTTCACCTGTCGGTTTGGTGAAGACATCTCTCCATCAACCTTGGGTGTTTCTGTAGATTTCTCTTTTGTTTTCTTGTCATGTTCATCTGTCTTTGCTTCTTCACTCTTTTCCTTCTTCTTGTCCTCTTCTACTTTTTGTGCATCTTCTTTATTCTGATCAGTAGACTTGTCTTTCTGATCATCGGTTGCAACTTGATCTAATGTTGTATGTTTTGATTCATCTATGGTGTCTTTTGTTTCCACATCACCCTTGTCTTCAGGTATGCTTGTATCTGCTACATTTGATTCTTCATTTCCTTCTAGAAGATTGATGACCTTCATCAATACTAGCATATTATTCTGTGTGCCTACTTGTGCTACATCTAGAAGTGTGTCTTTCTCATTAGTTTGATCTTGTTGAATAGTGACATCTTCATATTTTTGTAGTTGATCTGCAGGGTCCAGTCCTATGATGTCAATAATAGAAGTATCTGGCCATATCTCATCAAAAACATCCATGTCTTTATTCCTTTGTGTTTCCTATTCTTGTTGCTTATTTTGATCCTTAAGAGATATGAAGATTACATCATCTTCTTTCTGTGGATCTTTATCAGAGTCATAATGAGTGATGTCTTGAATGTCAAGATCATCCATGACTTTGTCGAAGTCAATGGGCTCATTATTATCTACATTATCCAAAGCAACGTGCTTAATACTTTCTTTATCTTTATGCTCCTCTACATAAGGTGTGTCGGTAAGAAGTAATTGATTCTCACAACTTGTTGACTCTGCAGGTAGATCTAGGATTTGTCTCCATTTGACCTCGATCATGCTGTCCAGCTCTATAAATTTATCCTCTAGCACTTTGTAAGCTCTTATCTTTGCTACAAATTTACTTGAGTGATTTTTTATTATTTCTTTGATCTCTTCCATCTTTGATTTGGGAGGCATGAGTGGGACAAGTACCCTCTCCCTTGCTTCCTTTTCTGTGTGTAAAGCATATGACCATTGTTGTGAAATTTTGTCACCCATTTCTTTGGGTATTTGGCCTATAAATTCTACTGGTACATATTTGAACTTGACCATTGCCCTGATTATTGCATCTTGTATCTTGTGTTGGTCCTCTAGCTCAATTTTCGCCCATCGTTTGATTTTTCTATTAGTCATTATACCGGTTGTTGCAATTGAATTGGCAATTTCATCCATTGTTCTAGGGGCTGAGATTTTTTTTCTCTTCATCAGGCTCATCCTCTTTTGTAGCTTCTATGTTAGCTTTGGTCCTGACTAGTCTTTTCCTCCTTTTGGTAGGTGTTTGTTTCACAGTTTTGTTCTCTGTTTGTTGCTTCCTCTTATAGGTCCTCACTTAACCTTTCTTGAGAGGTGTAGTGGCTTTTACAGTTTGACTTCTTGTTCTTTGAGCCATTGTGGTTCTTGGTTTCTTGGTAGGAGGTGGAGGTGTATCAGATTTAGTGGCCTTAGAATCTAATTATTTCTCATGTTTCTCTTCATAGATGGTACCCTGTTCCTCGGTTTCCTCTATTTGTTCTTTCTCCTCGTCATTGACCAACAACATCTTTTCAAGATTATTAACCATCTTGTTTTTCTTGTTGACAGTCTTCTTAATTACTAGGCCTGTTTTTATCTTGGACTTGGCCTCTTCATATGTGCCAATTCTTGGTTGCTTGTTGTCAAGTGGTTCATTCAACAATGCATCAATTACATTTGTTTCTTGATATATGTTAATCTCATAGTCAAGAGGTGCTAACCAGGCTCTCCTTGGTACAACTGGTTTAATGCGAGTGAAATTTGAATCTGCCATGAAACATATTTCATCCCTATGTTTCTCAATCAATTGTTCAGGGATCCTCACTCTTTCCATCATCTTTTCCTTGAAGTCAAGGAATTATTCAGTCATTACTAAATCAAATTTGTCACCTAGTGACTTGATAAGTTCACTAATCTGCAATGTGACTAGCTTGGTAGTGTCCCATTTCACTTTTCCAACTGAGGGAAAGTGTTCTTGAAAATAAAAGAATATACACATGATGAGTGAACCAAACTTACACATGTTTGTCTTTGTAGACCTTATTGTTTTCATATTCTCATCAAGTTGCTTCAATAGGATCTCACATAGATCCATTTGTATTCCCTTTGTGACAATTTTGTAGGTTGTGCTTACTGTTGTTGATGCAATGTTGTTTAGCCTACTTGCCTGGAAGATTTTGTAGCCTATCACACATGCACCGAACCTCAGTTCCTTGTCAGTGATGGTGTTCACCTTGAGTCCTTTGTTATCCCACACAACATTGGTGATTTTTTCAACTTCTGGCTGAGAGGGATGCTTGTGTGCCTTAGGTTTGTCGTTTATGGGTTAATTTATTATAGCATGTAACACATCCTTTGTGATCTGCTTAAGTTCATTCAACCATAACTTTTGGTCATGCATTCTGCTCAAAACTAACCTAATCCAATTGGTTTTGAAAACCCTCAGGAAATATAGGGCATTAGTTATCCCTTTTACCTACAGATGCTTGTGTTCTTCTTTCAAGTTTCCTTGTGCATCACAAAGCTTCTTGTAAGCTTTATCTATCTCCAGATCACCTATATCAGCGATCTTGCAGTGAATGGAGGACCTTACGTCTTCTATCAGCAAACCCCTAGGTGGAATTTTGGAAAATGCACCAGAATCATCGGGTTGAGATGCAATCTCTAGGCATATCTTGTACTTAGGTTCCACACAAGTGTTGTTCTTTATAAGCTTAATAGTATTCTTCTTATCATTCTTCAATTTCACTATTAATGAAGTGGTTGCCATCGTGTTTCAAATTTAGGGCTTTTCTGAGAATAACAACAAGTTCTTTAATGCACTCGGTACTTACTTTGATCTGTGTGGCTGGTGAGTGATCTGTTTGGAGTGTGTTGGATCAATTCAAGGTTGCTCTGCTAAATGCTCTCTTTTTGTTTTTCTCTTTCTTCTCAAATCGCGTGTGCAAAATGAAGTGCTCCCATCGAGTATTTATAGAATTTTTCCCTAAGTCTGTCATAAATGTTCAACAACTTGTCAGGTCATGAAGATGGAGTTCATCGGGAAGACTCTTCAAATAACATTCTCGGTGTTGACAGGATGCTCAGGATAGCTGTTAAGATTGTTGCTTTCATTGACAAATATCGGTGTTGTGTCAAGACAACTTTATAACTTTGCTTCCTTACCGATGGGGGTCAAGTTACATTAGTGACTCACCCTTTTTATGTGTTGACCGACAATTCTCAGCAAGTGTAAACAACTCATCCTTTATATTCGCCGATGGTTTTTGGTATGTGTTTACTGGCGGGGTTGATTTCTCAGAATTATAACAAGTAACATAAAATGCATCTTTATTCATGCAGATTTTGACCATGTATCAATTTTTATAATGGAATTGATGCAAAATATGACTTGGTGTAGTGCAGTTCCATACTTGTTCATCTTTAGGCGGGGGTGGTGATGTCACCGGATCCATGGGATGAGGTGTCACCTACTACATTGCTTGGTCCAGCTTCTTCAATGGTTGAATCTTTCCTCCACATTTTCTTTCTCATTTTCTTGATTTCTTCAATGGTGTTACCATTTGCAAAAGTGGTGGTTTCTGTTATTCAGTCTCTGCAGTCCTTATTTAGATGTCCAACCTTATGACAGTGTAAACATGTCATTCCCAGGTTAGTCCAACCTCTAGACCTTCTAGTCCATAATCTCATGCATTTTGTAGCATTGTGACCATATCTACCACA
Source organism: Thuja plicata (assembly GCA_018584345.1). Lineage (NCBI taxonomy): Eukaryota > Viridiplantae > Streptophyta > Pinopsida > Cupressales > Cupressaceae > Thuja > Thuja plicata. Next base: position 6,532,980 of record MU224968.1, read on the forward strand.
TGTTGTGTAGTTTATCCATGTATTGTAGTCCCAAACATATGAATTACCGACTCTCCTCAGTTTATATGCACTTTCTTCATTTTTGGGTTTCCATGCTTCAATTTTATTCTTCCTGCATTCCAGAGATGTGCGCCCGTGCATTTTGTAGGTGGGACAATACTTGTCCGTATAGATTTCCTTCTTTGGTTCTTTCACCTTTGATTTACATTCATGTGCTTTATGTCCTTTCTTGTTGCAATTATAAAAATGTCCAATGAATGTAAATATGGATTTAGGAATACCTTTTTCTTTGCTCCTGCAGACATTTGAGGTGTGGCCTTTCTTTCCACAGTGATTGCATGTCAGCTTCCTTGGTCTAGGATTGGTGTAGGCATTTTTTGGATCAACTTCATTTGATGATTCTCCATGCTTCGTGTACCCTAGTCCAATGTTAGTGTTGGGTCTTCTTTGTGCATTCAAGAATTCGTCCATTCTTTTTGTACTCTCTTTAGCTCTCTTGATCATGTCATTATATTGTTGTAGAACTCTAGCCTCATGCTTTAGTTTTTCATTCTCTTCTCTTAGTTCAATAATAATCTGTATTCTTTCAATGAGTTCCACATTTATTCTATTTGCTTCTTGAATCATAAGAATAATCTGATTAGTTACCTCATGGTGATGCTCTGTATGTCTTTGTATCTCTGACTCCTTTTCTTGTAGCTTGTCTGTGATCTTTCTTCTATCATCAATAGCTAGAGTTCTTTCTTGTTCAACTTGCCTTGCATTGTTCATGACATCAATCATTCTTACCATTTGTGTCTTCTGACTGATTTGCAGAGATTTGACTTGTCCAGCCAGATGTAGATTGATTTCAGCTAGGCTTGTGATGCTTTCTACTAATGTATCTGATGCCTTTCTTGAATTTGATCCCGAATACTCAAATAAATTTGGAATCTCTTCCTCAAGATAATCTATCTCATTATAGCGAGATGCCATAGTCTTTCTTTCATCCAGCAGTTGTCTCATACTGATTCTAGCTTTTTTATATTGTTCATAGAACATCTGAATTTCAATTTTTTCATTCTCAATATTTTTATCAAGTTTGTACTTTTTTATTGTATGATATTTTATCTTAAGCCTTTAAGCTTTCCAAGAAGAGACTCGACTCTGATACAAATTATTGGGATTAATGGGAAGTAGTGCTGAGAGGGGAGGGGTGAATCAATACCTCTAAAACTTTTAACACTTTTCACCTTTCATCATTAGTAATCAATCTCTACTATATTACCAAACATATCTGATATTATTTCTTATACATGTAGTATTAATTCATAAAATTAATTGTATGCAACATTCATGAAATTAATAGACACATAACACAAATATGATATCGTAGAAAACTCCTGTTAGGAAGTAAAAATTGCGGTGGGGATGGCACCCATAAAAGTTCACTATCTCCAAAATGGAAGGGAGTCGGTAAAGGCTTACAATTGATCACTTCTAATGATCTACCCTGTTAATAGTATTAATGTAAAGACCTTTTAGGATCTACTCTGTTAAGATCTTATAGCAACACTAATGAAGTGTGCACTTGGTTAAGAGATTTACAATAGGACTGTTAATTCCACCTTCCTTGAAAGGATTTCTTAAGTGTACCCCACTTGTTAGAATGTGTACAATATGTTTGACCTGAGTGTATGCAATCTATATTTTCTAATTATAAATCCTTTCAAGCTCATAGCATATGAATATCACCTATAGTGATTGATTAATACATTTTCCTGCTCGTCGGTAGCCTGTGTTATGGTCTTGACAACTGATTTGATCTTTGTTTGTGTTGTTGCATGAATTCTCTTATCTGGTCCTTAGATGCTCTCAGTGGCTAAAATCATCATCAAACAACATGTTCACAATTGATTGAGCATTTATTTATACAAGTATTTGACCTATTTTAGAATCACGCATTACAATGTTAACTCTAGATCCAAAGTATACAACTTGACCTTGATCCTTTAGTTTGCATGTTTTAAAAAAGTTAAACTGATAAAAAATAATAATAACTACATTGCTTTCTCCACACGTAATGGATTTAAAACAATTCAAGAAGCTAAATATAAAACTTTAGTAATTTATCTGACATGGAAAGTTAGATCCACTATTTGCGGGATGTAACTGACTGTCAATTCTTGATCATCAATGTGAACTGAAAGTCTGTAGGTGTTCCTTTATTGAACTGATTGTCAGGGTCCCTTTATCTATCAGGTTCCACTCTTTGATTGTATTGTCAGGTTGCACTGTTGGTTACTCGTCGGGTTCCTTTGTTCTTTTTGTCGTCGGGTAACATTGAATAGTATTTTTTGGGATGCTTTGTATTTGGTAGTATCGGTAACCTTGGTGTCGGGTAGTGTTGTACCCTGTCTATTGGTGTAGAGTAAACCAATGGTGTTCATCATATTTTTCCTTGTATATACTAATGGAAAAATATAATGTCTTCACCTAGTTTCCGAGGAGGTGGCTCAGAAACTTGGTTTGAAAAGGTTGAAGCATCCTTGTCCTTATAGGATAAGTTGGTTGCAGGATGGTCATTCAGTAGAATTGAAGGAGCAGTACATGGTGAGTTTTTACATTGGTTCTTATAAAGATGAAGTATTATGTGACATTGTGGAGATGAGTTCTTGTGATGTTTTACTTGGGAGACCTTGGCAGTATGATAGATAGGATATTTATGACTGTAAAAGGAATTTAATTACTATCCTGAAAGATGGACATAAGTCTATTTCTATTCCTTTGAAGGACAAAAAAAAAGGAAGGGGGAACTTGAGCATTGGTAGAAGATCTAAGATGGTTGCAGGGGTTGGTGCAGACATTCAGATTAAGAAATTTGAAGGTACATTAGAGAGTACTAGTGGAAAAAGGAAGCAGAAGAAGAACTAAAGGAAGAGTGTGTCACCCGAGGGCTTGGAGGACATGTATATCAACAACTAGTTTAGGATCTATGTGTTGAATCCCAACAGATGTTCATCTAGCTACTAAGAACATCTTTTCGCACCTGGGGTGTCTAATGCAGGAGCATCCTGGGGTAGTTGGAAATCCCGTGTCACCAAAAATAGGTTTTGGTTTAGTTTTGTTGTATTTCTTGGGAGCTCGATAATCTGGTCAGTAACTACCTTAGAGTTCCTTACTGGAGTGCTCAGTTACCTTTTGGCTTGGTTATTGGTGGCTCAGTCTAGGTGACTGGTTGCTCGATCTCGGTTACCTAGAGGTTTTTGTGTTTCTCAGTGGTGTATGTTCGGTGGAGCTCGGTTTGGTTATGCCTCTCACCGAGTGGTCTATATTTTTATCACCGATGGGGTTTATGCTATCTGTTGGGCTAGATGATTGGTTCTTATAATTTGTGGTTTCCTGTGGGGATGTGAGGACCTATATCTTGTTTGGTTTTCTCTCTTATGCAGAGTTAATGACCGTTGGAGGCCGACTGATGGGTAACACGTTGGTTGTGTGTTCTTGATGCCGACTTGAGTTTATTTATGTTATTTATTTTAAATTTTGACTTGTGGCAAGTTTGTATAAAAGAGAGTCTAGGTTGTTGTTTAGGAGAGATAGAGGGAGATATGAGGAGATAGATAGAAGATGGAATAGTAAGCGATAAGATGAAAGATGGTAAGTTGTTAAAGATAGTTGTAAGTGGGTGGACAGAAATAACAGATTGCTTGGAGGCTTGCGAGCACAAGTTTAGATCTGGTTTCTTCCACTTAGCTATAGAGTAGACTGGAATGTTGGATCCTGTGAGATCTTGTTGATGCTTTTTTTTTTGTTTTCGCCTTAACCGGGAAGGCCTTACAACTTGGCATGTTGCTTGTAATTCAATCTTAAAATGAATATAAATTGATATAAGTTGTTATATCTCTGTTTTGTTGAGTTTCTGATATTGTCTTGTTGTTTTCTGTAAGTTTGGACACTCCTTTATTGGATCCTCTGGGGTTGACGGCATCAAACACAGTGACTTAAAATGTGACCAGATCTTCTCCACACCAAAAATTTGATCTTTGTTTTATTTGAAATGATTCTTTTGATTATTATATCACTATTTTTCTCAAATCATGCCATGTGCAAACCATTCTTCTTCTATAATGCATGGACTTATGACCAACAATTCTACAAATAAATTAATTACCTTTAAATTTTAGAATATTGAACTCCCTTACCAGTTCTGTTTGTGTAACAAAAATACCTTCATCTTGTTGCATGATTTGTAGACCAAGAAAGAAATTGATCTCTCCAAACATAGACATCTAAAACTCTTTGCTCATTTCATTTTCAAATGATTTGCATAGCATATCATTGCCTCCAAATATGATGTCATCAACAAATATCTCAGCAATCAAAATGTTAGCATCAGTATCTTCCTTAAAATAAAGATTATTGTTTTCACTAGTCCTTACCAATCCAATACTTATAAGATAGGAATGAATTCTTTCATACCAGGCTCAGGGTGCTTCTTTCAATCCATACAAGGATTTTTGTAGTCTACATACCATTTCCCTCTTGTCCGGATCAACAAACCCTTCTAGTTTCTCAATGTATACCTCTTCTTCAAGTATTCCATTCAGGAATGCAGACTTGAAATCCATTTGATATACCTTGAATCCTTTACATGCAGCATAAGCAAGTAATATTCTCACTCCCTCTAGCCTAGCAATGGGTGAAAAGGTCTCTCCATAGTCAATCCCTTCTTCTTGTGCATACCCCTTGCATACCAGTCCTGCTTTATGTTTGGTGACTTCTCCATTCTCATTTATTTTATTCCATAATATCCATTTTGTACCAATGAAATTCTTGTTATCTGGTCTCGGTACAAGTGTCCATGTATTTTTTTTCTCTATCTTCTCAATCTCCTCATTCATAGCATTTATCCATTCATCATTATCAAGTGCAGCATTGACAGATTTGGTCTCATAATCACAAATAAGACATCTTGTATTTAGAGACTTACTTCTAGTTCTCATACCAGCATTTTTATCTCCTATGATCTGGTTCTGTGTATTGTTCTTTCTGACATATCTTGTAAGTACGGGTTCAGCTCTTTGTCTATTAGCTTGATCATCATTTTTTTATTCATTTTGTTCTCCATCACTTTGTGCATCATCTTGAGTAGTATTTTGATCATTGTTATTTGCAGCCTGATGCTCGGGTGCAATGATCTGTTGCTCGGGAGCTCTACATTGTTGGTCGGGTAGAGTGTCAGGTTCCTAATTGTAAGCAAACATTTTGTAGTCCTCTGGTTCTTTAGTTCTTTCCTTTTCATTCTTCTTTGCAAATTCATCTATCTTTACATTTTCACTTTCAACAATTTTGTTAGAGGCCTTATTTAGACATTTATAAGCTTTTCTCTTGGTAGAGTACCCTAGAAATATTCCTTCATCACTCTTGGAGTCAATTTTTCCATTTCTATCATCTTTTTAGATATAACACTGACTACCAAAATTTTTGAAGTAACTCACATTGGGTGTATATCCATACCAAAGCTCATAAGGTGTCTTTTTGGTGTCTTTCTTTAATTGTACTTTGTTCAATGTGTAAACAACAGTACTGACAGCTTCTCTCCAGAAGATCTGGGTGATGTCTTTCTCTATCATCAGTGTGCTTGCACAATCAACTATGGATATGTTCCTTCTTGCAGCAATTTCATTTTTTTGTGGTGTTCTTGGTGCAGAGACCTGTCTTATGATTCCATGCTCATTACAAAAGTTAGTGAATTCATCTGAAATGAATTCCCCTCCTCTATTTAATCTTAAGAATTTTAATTCTTTACCACTTTGTTTCTCAACCATTTCCTTATACCATTTAAACATCTTAAATGCTTCTGATTTATCTTTTAGAAACATGATTGTCATCATTCTAGAGTAATCATCAACAAAGAGAATAAAATATCTATCTCCATTATAACTCTTTGTCCTCATAGGTCCACATAAATTAGTATGGACTAATTCTAGAATGAAATTAGATGTATGGGTTTTGCTTTTGAAACTAGGCTTTGTCATCTTACCTTTTTGACAATTCTTACACATGATGTTGTCGGGCTTGGTCATTGTCTGTAAGCCTCTGACATTTCTCTTTTTGCTAATCTTTATCATGTTGTCAAAGTTCACATGACACAATATTTTGTGCCACAACCATATGTCTTTGTTTTTAGAAATCAAACAAGTGGTGTCGGTATCATTCAGATAGAATAATTTACCTTTTGTCTGCTCACTGATACCAATCAGATTTCCTAATTTATGAAGATCTTTGCCTTCTTATTATCAAATGCTACTCTGTGACCTAAATTATTCAACTGAGAAACACTCAATAGGTTATAATTTAATCCATTTACCCAATAAGAATTTTCACATTTTATCTGGTTATTCAACTTTATGGTTCCTCTACCTTCAACTGGACAAGGTGTGTCATTACCCATTCTTACTGAACCACCTTTATAGTATTCAAAAGTCTCAAACTTTTGTTTGTCACCGGTCATATGGTGAGTAAAACCACTATCTATGACCTAGACATCATTTTTACTAACTTTAGATATGAGTGTAGTTTCTACATACCTTTCTTCATCATCATCTGAATCATCTTTTACTGCCACAAATACCATCTCGATGTCTTCCTCAGATTCGGTGTCAGTATCATCATCTTTGCATTTTTCTTGGTAACTGGCCTTCTTTCCTTTGTCCTTGTAGTCTCAGGAATTTATTCTTTCTTATTGTCGGTAGCTTCTGTAATCACCTTTGTCAGACTTCTTTTCAAATGATCCGTCATTACTTCTGTCATCTTTTCTTCTATTAGGACATCTTGCAGAAAAGTATCCAATTCTTTTACAATTAAAACAAACAACCGGTAATTTACCTTTGTATTTACCTTTGCCTCTCTGCATTCTTCTAGCCATAAGTGCTTCACTTTCATCAAGATCTTCTTCTTCACTTTCACTATCACTATCTTTTATCATAGTGTGTTTATGACTTGATTTACTTATTCTCAAAGAAGATTTGAATGCAGACTCTATGTGTGGTAAGACACTATTATCAAAGTTATTCATCTCAAATGAAATTAGTCTTCCAATCAAACTGTCTAGAGTAACATTGCTATTTGCTACTGCTCTCATTTCTTGAATGGAAGATACTCTAATAGCATAAGTAGGCAGTAAGGTTCTTTGAATTTTACTTACCATTGTATCTTCTTCTAGTACACCTCCAACTCCTCGGATAGCATTGACTACCTCTTTGATTCTTGTGTTATACTGTGTGATGTTTTCACCTTCTTTCATTTTGGGATCATCAAACTTTCCTCTAAGGCTTTCTGCCTTGGCTCTCAAAACATTTTTGTCACCACCATGTACAAGCATCAATTTGTCCCACATCTGCTTTGCAGTCTTGCAAGTTTTGACATCTTCAAATTCAGCATCAAAGAGTGAGGAAGCAAGCTCTATCATCATGCAATTGTGCTCATGCTTCTCTCTCATTTGTTCAACTATTGGTGCTCCTGTGGGAAACACATATTCAGTATCTAAGTATTGAGTAACATCATTTCCAATACCTGATAAGTGGAGTCTTATTCTACTTTTCCATGAAGCAAAATTATCTTTGTTCAACTTGGGCACATCTTGTCTGTTCATCTTGTGATCTTTAGCTTAGGTCTTGAAACCTTCCTTCTAAGCACACAAGCTCTGATACCAATTTTTAGTAATAACTGAGAGGGGGGCGTGAATCAGTGGCCTCAAAAATTAATCCTTAAATCAAACCATAAAACATTTAACCACAAATTATGTCTCTAGTTATCTTCTGTCCTACAAGATGAATGCCTTGAAATACTTATATCAATTTTCTACTTGTCGGATTTATTTGTAAATTTCTCTTCTGTATGATTACCAATAAGCAGTTAACTATTTACCAAAACATAGTAAATATGCAGAGTATACCGATCAATCCAGAATTGCATATGTGAAATGTAAAACAGTAAAGTAATAAGACATAAACACATAACACATGGATTTTTAACATGGAAATCCTATTAGGGGAAAAACCACTGGGAGCGGTACCCCAAATTTTCACTCTTTTGAAGTGAGCTTTGTTAGGATCCAACCCTGTTAAAGGTTACAAATACACTGTTAGGTGTGACCTTGTTAGAGGATTTAAAAGATAGTTTATCACCTAGTATTTGGCATCTAATGCTACCATCCTTGATCAAACACTCACTTGTCGTATCAATAGGTATCGGGCATATCCAATGCTAATTTTATGATCAAACTTTTTGATACTCCTTGGGATGTATCTCAATTGTAAAAGACTTTTAAGTCCTGCTCGGTTAAGAGACTTGATGCTTCAATGGTTAAACTGAAACATTAATGATCTGTTCATACATACAACTCAATTGCAGATTTTCAGATCTATTGTAAGTCCATTACCTCTCCGATCAATATAATCAATTCTATACCTTTGGTCCACAATTTTTTTCTCTGTGATGTTATCTCACTGTTCATCGGTGTCTGTAGAATCTTTCTCTTTCCTCAGCTTGTTGATCAGGACTGAATGAAGACTTTCTTCTCCTTCAGATTTTCTTTAGCATCTTTCCTCTTCTCTCTTTTTCTCCACACACACCCCATTCATAATGAATTGGGTTTGTCTCTTTATAGACATGTTTTACCTTTTCTTGGCTTTCTTGAATCTTGGCATGATCCACAATTCTCGCCAATTAGATTTAAAGAAAACTCCTATTTTATCTCAAAGAGATCTTCTTGCCAACTAGATAAATCAGCTTTAAATCGGTTACTTATCTCCTGCTTTATCTAGATGATTATAAAAATTATAAGTATCCGTTAAGTCTATTTATAGCTTCTTGACAGCTAAGCATTTTGTCATTTCTAAACTCTCTGTTCTGTCAGTTAACACTCTAGTTAGTCATCGGTGATAACTGACTGTTCGGTCGGTGTGACTCCAGTTGTCATCGGGATCTCTGTCCTTCTCTTTTCTGTCAGGCAACACTGAAATTCTTTCTGTCAGGTTACTCTATGTTTTGATCGTCGGGAAACATTGTAACTCTACTCATCGGTAATGTTGTGCATTAGCTCGTCAGGTAACACTGTGACTCTTCTCTTTTACTCTGACTGTCGGCATGCACTTCGTCGATGTGTACAATCATTTAGTGAATACTTGACTTTTATGCATTACTGATAGCATAGCCTTGATTCATCGATTCTTTGAAGTCTTTGGCAGTATTTCCATGACCATACTATTTGGAATAAGGTGTCTCAACCTTGGATAATTCCTATTCTTATTATTTGTTTTGTAAAATGTATTACTTGCAAATAATGTTGATGTGTCGGCATCTTGAATTGTGTGTAAGGAGATCATGGCTAAAACGG
>MU224968.1:6570073-6582790 GCA_018584345.1 Thuja plicata
GGTAAAGGAACAGTAATGCTGAATAACCTGATTAAATGTGAAAATGCTTATTGGGTAAAAGGATTGAATTATAATCTGTTGAGTGTTTCTCAGCTGAATAATTTAGGTCATAGAGTAGCATTTGAGATCAAGAAGGCAAAGATATTCAATGAATCAGGAAAATTGATTGGTACCAATGAACATACCAAAGGTAACTTATTCTATCTAAATGATACTAATCCCACTTGCTTGATGACTAGGAATGAAGACATATGGTTGTGGCACAAAAGACTATGTCATGTGAATTTTGACAACGTGATGAAAATAAGTAGGAAAAGAAGTGTAAGAGGCTTACCGACGATGACAAAGCCATACAACATCATGTTCAAAAATTGTCAAAAAGGCAAAATAACCAAATCTAGTTTCAAAAGTATAACCCATACATCTGATGACATTCTTGAATTAGTTCATACTGATTTATGTGGACCTATGAGGACAAAGAGCTATTATGGAGATAGATATTTTATTCTCTTTGTTGATGATTATTCTAGAATGATGACAGTCATGTTTCTAAAAGAAAAATCTGAAGCAATCAAGATGTTTAAATGGTATAAGGCTATGGTAGAAAAACAGAGTGGTAAGGATCTAAAATGTTTAAGATCAGATAAAGGAGGAGAATTCATATAAGATGAATTCACTAATTTCTATAATGAGCATGGTATAAAAAGACAAGTTTCTGCACCAAGAACACCACAACAAAATGGAATTGCTTAAAGAAGGAACAAATCAATAATTGATTGTGCAAGAAAACTGATGATAGATAAGGACATCACCCAGATCTTCTGGAGGGAAGCTGTTAGCACTATTGTCTATACACTTAACATAGTACAATTGAAAAAGGACTCAAAGAAGACTCCTTATGAGCTATGGTATGGTAAAAAACCCAATGTAAGTTACTTTAAAATATTTGGCAGTCAATGTTATGTCTTAAAAGCTAATAGAAATGGAAATCTTGACACCAAAAGTGATGAAGGTATTTTTCTAGGGTATTCTACCAAAAGAAAAGCATTTAAATGTCTAATCAAGGCTTCTAACAAAATAGTTGAAAGTACAAATGTGAAGATTGATGAATTTGCAGAAAAGAATGAACTGGAAAGCACAAAAGAACCAGAGGAATACAACAAGTTTGTATACTGTGAAGGACCCATAACTCTACCTGAGAAACAGTGCTTAAATCTAGAACAACAGAATGTTGCAACCGACGGTCAGAATGTTGTTACCGACAGTCAGGATAATAATCAAAATGATGTGCAAGGTAATGAAAATCAAACTTATACACAAAGAGATGTACCTGTACTTGCAAGATATGTAAGAAGGAACCATCCAGAAGACCAAATCATAGGAGATAAGAAAGATGGTACAAGAACAAGAAGTAAGTCTTTAAACTCAAATTGTTTAATTTGTGAGTTTGAACCAAAATCTATTAATGTTGCACTAGATAATGAAGAATAGATAAGTGCTATGAATGATGAGATTGAATAGATTGAGAAGAACAAGAAATGATCACTTGCGCCAAGACCAGAGGACAAAAATGTCATTGGTACAAAATGGATATTCAAGAACAAACTGAACGAGAATGGAGAAGTCACAAGGAACAAAGCAAGAATAGTATGCAAGGGGTATGCACAAGAGGAAGGTATAGACTATGGACAAACCTTTGCACCCATTGCTAGGCTACAAGGAGTGATAATTATACTTTCTTATGCTACATACAAAGGATTCAAAGTATATCAAATGGACGTCAAGTCAGCATTCTTAAATGGAATACTTAAAGAAGAGGTATACATTGAGCGACTAGAAGGGTTTGTGGATCCAGAAAAGAGGAACATGGTATGTAGACTTCAAAAAGCCTTGTATAGATTGAAACAAGCTCCCAGAGCCTGGTATGAATGACTTCATTCCTATCTAATAAGTATGGGATTCATGAGGACTAGTGAAAACAGTAATCTTTATTTGAAAGAAGATACTAATGCTAACACTTTGATTGCTGAAATATTTGTTGATGACATCATATTTTGAGGAAATGATATGATATGCAAATCATTTGTTGATGAGATGAGCAAAGAATTTGAGATTTCTATGTTTGCAGATATCAAGTTCTTTCTTGTTCTACAGATCATTCAACAAAGTGAAGATATTTTCATTACACAATCCAAATACATCAAAGAAGTCCTGAAAATATTCAAGGTGGAAGATTCCAAACCTGTTGGAAAACCAATAGCTACTAGATGAAAATTAACAAAGGAAGACAAGACAATAGAAGTAAATCAGACTCTGTATAGATCAATGATAGGAAAACTCATGTATGTTGTACAAACTAGACCAGATATTGCACATGCAGTAGGAATTGTTGCTAGATTTTATGCTAACCCCAGGGAATCACATATAACTATTGTGAAAGGAATTCTAAGATATCTGAACAATACTGAGAAATTTGGCTTATGGTATAGAAAAGAAGGCAAATTTGAACTGAAAGTGTTTACCGACGTTGATTGGGCTGGAAATCTTGATGACCGAAAGAGCACAACTGGAGGAGCATTCTTTATGTGTGACAGACTTGTTACATGGATTAGAAAGAAGCAAGGATGCATCTCTCAGTCTACTGTAGAGGCAGAATATGTTGTTGCTACTGCAAACTGCTCAAATATTGCATGGATCAAATAGTTACTAGAAGGTATGCATATGAAGATCATAGAACCAGTAATTATCTATTGTGATAACACCAGTGCAATACATATTTCCAAGAATCCAGTCATGCATGCAAAGACTAAACACATTGCCATCAAGTATCATTATTTAAGAGAACAAGTTCAAGAAAAAGAGGTGATACTTGAATATGTGCAATCAAAAGAACAATTGGCTAATATCTTCACCAAGCTACTACCCAAAGACACATTTGAGTACATGAGAAAAAGACTAGGGGTCAAACCCATGTCTACCAGTCAGTAAAAGGACTGAAGGCTACATCAGCCATATATTATCAGAATATCATTCATGATTGATGCAAGCAAAAGATGAACTTCAAAGCTACATCTATATACAAAATGGTATATATCAGAACCAAGCACCAGAGCATATTGTTATTTTGATGATGGATAAAGGAAATTCAAGGAATAAATTATGGATAAAGAAATTTTTTTGACTGAATGTGAGATATTTGTAAAATATTTGTTTGACATTGTTGTCAAAGGGAGAGAATGTATTCATATTATCATCAGAACCTATTTATTATTAGATTACTCCAAACAGGGAGAGATCATATCCATAGGGAGAGAATTTGTATAAAAGTTGCAAATAAAAGACAGAGACATCAAAGAGAAGAACAACCAAAGAGAGAAATTGACACAAATAGAGGACACAACACATCAGAAGAAGAAATAGAGAAAGCTGCAAGAATCAAATCTAAGATAACACAAAGCTTACCGACGGTCAGACATTTCTATCAGTTATCAAAATAGACTGATTGGTAATTTGATGAATCTCAATAATTTTATATTAGAAATAGTATAGTGTGATAATATAGTATGTTGCCATCAATGCTGAAGGGAGAGATTGATGACATGTAACTGATTGAATGTTTGATAATGTTAAGTTGAAGATGATGCAAAACATTAAACCAGTTACTGGTTTGTATTATCATTCATGTCAACTTGATATCATCTATATGGTCATGTACATAATGCAAAATACTTTAGAGAATCAATAGAACAGAGGTTATGCATTCAACAATGCATAAAAGTCAAGTATTCACTAAGTGACAGACAACACCGACAGAGTGCACACCATCGGTAAATACAGAGAAAAAGTCACAGTGATGCCCAACAAGAAAGAAGAAAGTGTTGCCCAACAAGCAAGATCCAATGATGCTCGACGGATGGAGATCCCGAAGCTAACTGAAGTTACACCGACAGAACTGGCAGTTTTCACCGTCGACAAACTACAGAATTGACTGACAAAATAGAGAGATTAGAAAATGACAAAATATCTAGCTAGCAGAGCTTAAGGATAGACTTAACTGATTGTTTTATTTGTTTTATTCAACCACAGTTAAGAAATTGATTTATATAGTTGGTAAGAAGATAACTAGGAGATAAATCAGGAGTTAAAGTCGTAAATCAAATTGGCTGGATTATTTTTTTTTGCCAAGAATCAAGAATAAAAAATAGAGGAATATTGTGTTTATATAAGAGACAAGCATAATTCATTTCTAAAAGCAATCAGACACACGCGGGAGTGAATAGAAAGGAGATGCTGAAGAGAAACTGGTGAAGGATAAACTTCATACAGTCCTGATCAATCAAGCTAAGGGAGAGCTAAAGAAATCTGCAGACACTGACAAACAGTGAAGCACAAAATCATAGAGCAAAAGGTGTGGAGCACAAAGGAATTGAATCGATACATTGATTAGAGAGGTATTGTATGTAAATAGATCTGAATATCTAAAACTCAAAGTTGCATTAGAAACAGGTCATTATGTTTCAGTTTAACCATTGAAGCATTAAGTCTCTTAATAGAGTAGGACTTAACCATCTTCTATAATTGATGTATATCCTAAAAGATTACCAAAAATGTTGATTTATGATAGTAGCATCGGTCTTACCTAAAGCCTATTGACAGTCTAAGAAGGAGGTTGATTCAAGGATGGTAGTGTAGATGCCAGATACTAAGTGACAACCTATGTATAAAAATCCTCTAACAAGGTCGCACTTAACCGTGTGTTTGTAATCTTTAACATGGTTGGCTCCTAACAAGGCTCACTTCAGAAGAGTGAAAATTTGGGGTACTGGTCCTAGTAGTTTTTTCCCTTAACAGGGTTTCCACATTAAAATCCATGTGTTATGTGTGTATGGTTTATTACTTTATTGTTTTACATTTCACATATTCATTTCTGGATTGATTGGTTTACTCTGCATATTTACTGAGCTTCGGTAAATAAGTTTTACTGCTTATCGGTAATCAAGGAGAATAAGGATAGACAAGGTAAACCGATAGACAGTTAATTATTTCAAAGTATTTCAAGGCATACATCTTGTAGGGACTTAATAATCTGAGGTGTACTGATTGGTGGATTAAATTTTAAAGGATAAATTTTTGAGGCCACTGATTCACCCCCCCTTTTCTCAGTTATTACTAACATGTGACAAGAGTTTCTTCATTCTAGGGGGACTTTGGTGTCTCATCCCTCTCTCATGGGGGGGCTGGTTGTACTTATGGTCTTGAGAGAGTCTCTTGAGCCATTTCTTTTCTACAATTTTCTTTCTCTTTTTGGAGAGGGGTTTTTCCCACTGGGTTTTCTTCTTTATCTCCGGTCTACATAGATTTCATTGTATTGGGTACCTGATCATGCCTTGTTGCCGGGACCCATTTCATGCTTGCATAGCTGTGCGAGGTTAGCTTAACCCCTGTGCTTAGCTTAAGGGGGGGTGTTAGAGTAATCATTAGTTTGATTATTAATTAAATCATGTTGATTTAATTAGTTAAGTTATTACTCTTTAGTGCTTAAGCTTTCTCTTAGGTGCATTAATAATTAATTCTTTTATTAATTGTTAATGTGCAACCTAGCTTTTTTAGGCTTTAGGGTTTTTTTCACCTTTATAGGTTGAACCTTGTAATTCTTTATTTATTAATTTAGATTATAATTTCACTCTCACTTTCTGAGCAACTTCTGAGTTCTTCTCTTTCCCTCTTTCTACTTCTCTCTTGTAACAGGTTATTTAAATGCAAGTATTCTTGGCATTCTGTGGATTTGTATCTCTCAAATCCTACAGTTATTAAACTACAAAATCCATCATTCAATGAATTTCTTTCATGATTTCCTTTTAGATTAAACTATTGCATCAACATTAGTGATCACATCCAAAGAAGCATTGTGCCATCAAGGTATAAGGTGATTTACAATTTAAATCTGGTTTCTATTTCATATTTCCTTATGCAATTTCCTTTCATTTTTAAGGTTGATTCCTAAACAGGGGTTTTACTCAGGAAAACCCCTTTATCCAACCTTCTACCCCATTTTTTTTGTGTAAGAACAAGTTACATAGTTTTTGATAGAGATACAGGAAGATCAAGAGTTTTCGATAGAGATATGGGAAGATCAGGATCAGACGAAGCTACCCTACAAATTTCAAACCAAAATCCTAGGTACATAATGGCAGTGGTGATATGTTCCTAGTTACATGATGTTAGTGACGACATCTTCCTAGATACATGATGGCAGTGGTGACATGTTCCTCTTGTTTCTAGTGAAATTTTAGGCATAGTAAGTTATAGCTCTCTAGGCTTCAAACATGCAGTTATAGGTCATTTTGTAACTCTGACAGTTGGGAATTCAGATCTGAAGTTTTATTTCTACCATTTAATTCTCAGGTGCATTTGATTATTCTCCATTCCCTTTTACATCATTTTTCTCAGTTGGATTAGATCATATCTATTCTTATTTAGTATTTTGTACATCATTATCATATGTCTCCTTCTCAATTATAAGCAACAAAGGAATAAAAAAACCTTCAAGCATAAATATTGCATTGGACTATCTTCCATCAAGGTGTTGTCAATCATATTTTTTCTTGAGGGTATTTTGTATTCCAATGTGCCAATTTAATTGGGGAAATCAATCCTTTTGTGTGGTTCCCTTTTTTTATTATACATTTTGGCGAACCCGACTCATAGCATTTCCTCTTTTGATTTTGGTAGTTAGATTGCATTCACTTCATTATATCCATTTGTGCTTCTTACATACTTTTTATATTGATAGTTAGATCCTCTTTCCATGATCTACTTTGTATGCATTGTTTCTATCATATCTTTGTTACATCTTGCATTTACAATTATATAAAAAAAAGTACAAAAATAAATCTTTCATTTCATGAATTGTTGTTACATTTCATTGATTTGTGTTCATTTATTTATTTCTTCTCATGTTGCGAACATTGTTTAGAGCATTATCCTGAGACCATTCTCTCAATTTTGAGATAAAGCAACATCCTCCCATTAACTTACCTTCACATTGTGTTAGCACTAAAAAGAATCAATTTAATACATATGATGTTGCTTTGGATTCACTTATATCACCTCATAAGGATATATTAGAGAAAGAAGATGTTTTAAACCTTTCTCTCAATGGTCTTTCTCTTTGGGGAGAAGTTTTGGGGATTGGTGTTAACTCTTCTCCTAATATAGGCCTCATTAATAAGAATACCTTGGTTAAGGATGATGATTTCCCTTATGATACTTCACCTTCTATTTTTTTCAATGATTCCCCCTTAGGGATGAATCCTTAGTGAATTATGATTACCTCTCTCCTAAAGTTTTCTTTATTCATAGAGATGTTTCTATTCTTGATGATATCCCTATTTGAGATGAACTATTGGATAGCAATGTTGATTATTCTCTCCCTATGAAAGAGCTTCTATAAAAAAAGATGATATTATGGTAGAGGAGACTAGGATAACTGACATTCCTTCTAATATTCCTTCTATTGATGAATCATTAATGAGTTTCATTCATCCCTCTTCTAATGTTTGACTACATCATGAAGATGCCTTGAAAAAAGAGGATAATACCCTTGATGGTCTCCCTGTCATAAACGAAACCTTTGATAAAAAATAGCCTATCCAAGTTAATACTGTCAATGTTTTGGGTATTGAAAATCCTAAGGTTGTTGTCCATCTTCGTCAAGATATCCCTCTACCTCAAAATAAACCAGAGATTGTGGTTTAAGGTACACAAAAACCTAACTATCATGTGGTTTCTCACACATGCAACACAAGAACTAATAGAAAAAATACTCATTTAGTTCTTTCTCCTTCTCTTCCTACTTCTCAACTGGTGCTTCCTCTTCACCCCATCTCCCTCAAAACCTTGGAAATGAGTACGATATAGTAGATCAACTCCGTGCTACTCCTTCCAAGATATCCCTTTGGGATATTCTTAAACTTCACCTACATATCATGAAGCAATACGAGAAGCCTTGAGAAATGTGACTGTCCCATCTCCTAGGCTAGACAATATCACTTCTATATTGGAATGCATGAATGCGACCAATAATAAGGCTCAAATTGTATTTTCTCAAGATGAGCTGCCTCCTAAATAATTCCAAGATCAACATGATTCTCTTATTCTTTTTGTTCTTATTAATTGTAACCTTATTTGAGAACTTTAATTGAAAATACATCAAGACTTAATGTTTGTAGCATTGACTTGCTAAACAAGATAAATGCAAATGTTTCTAAACCTTATTCTATTCTTTTTGTGGCTTTGATAATGTTTCTGAAACAACCTTGGGTATTATCAATTTTCATATTAAGGTAGGTCATGTTATTTTATCCACACCTATTCATGTCATGCCCGGTGCTCTCAATTATAACCTTCTTTTTAAATACCATCGCTAAATTCCATGCATTTTTCTCCTTCAACACTTCATCGTAAAGTAAATTTCATCTATAACAACGTCATGTATACCCTTTTTTTTATGATAAAATCCAAAATTTCTTACGAACTGAATCTGATTCTCCAACTATTCCTACACCATTTAAGCATAACATATATTCTTCTCCTATAGGTTCCCTTTTAGAATATTATTGGGGGTCACTAGACTTTATTCCATCTTTTGTATGTGAAAAAAATCTTTCTAACACATGACCCTTTAAAGGTCCTAGTGTGTCATTTGTCCAACCTGATTCTCAAAATAATTCAACTACTAATCTTCAACAGGGTTAAGGATGACGTATGCAACAAAAATTTGAGACTCATGAGAAACTCGGGTAAGGATTCAGTCTCAAAACCCTTCCTTTGTCAACTACTTTACCATCTAACATTTCTTATATTTATAACCTAAATCAAGAAATTATTTTTCCTAACCTTCTTCATGGTAATTTGATTAGTCGGCCTAAACAAAAAAAAAAAAAAAGCATAGTCAAAATCTTGCAAATCTCCCTTTTTGCATGTATCACTGATACCGTGACTAATCCACTAATGAATTCCAATCCTTGCATTAAAAAATTCAAAAATTCATTGATAATGATATCATTCACATAACATGTCTCAAGGAGTTAGTTTTTTAATTCTGGTTTCTTTAAATAATATTTCAGTTCCTATTATGTTACTCCAAACTATGTGACATTGTTAGCCTATCCTTTGGGGGATCATTAACATGCATGGTGGTATAATTTTTCAGGTGTGATCATACTTTGATGGTAATATAATAGGTCCTCTTTCTCCTTATTCTTGTCTCCACACTTGGGGGGAAACGAAAGCTTTTTTCAATCTCTCCCATCCTCTCTAAGGATCTACTTTTTCCTTGGTTGAGTGACATTTGTGTATTATGTAATATCCAATCTTATATAGACATGTTGGTTTACATTATGGATTATCTCTTATACAAGATATATGCATCCTTTCTCATAACATATTCATTGTTCGCAATTGGGTATCCATGGTAAATAAATCCTTCAACTTGGGACATAAAAGTGTGTCATCCTTCCTTACAAATACCTTTACCTAGCAATAGAAAAGGTGTGACTTCTTCCCTTCTTGTTCAACATCTCTTTTATACATCCTTCCAAAGGATCCCTTTTACACATATTGCATGGTATCTCTTTGCATTCGTCCCTTCCTTGACCTCGTAGGAGTTGTGACCTCTTTGGCTTGTATTGGGTGTTTCTTGTGGCATACCTCCTTTGTGTTAAAATTTATTTATCCTTGTTTCTCTTTTCCTTAAGATGTCAAAATATTCCTCTGTTTTCATCTTAAGGGGGGGCATATACGACATCCTTATTGCAAATATTTTGTTTACTTTAAGCATGACAGGTAGAGTACACTAGCATTGGCTATGACCAATTCACTCTCCTTTATACATTTTTGGTGTATTTCCTTAGATACAATGCTTTCGTTGGTTGTCTTTAGTATTGGTTGAGCTATCATAACACAACTTGCTAGTCCATTTGACCTCTCCTTTGTGTACATTATCAGGATTGATTGACTAGCATAACACAATTTTCTAGACCATTCGACATATTATTTTCCATGGGTTGACTAGCATAACACAACTTGCTAGACCATTCAACCTCTCATTTACATAAATTTTCATGAGTTGACTAGCATGCGCTAGACCATCAACTGCCTATCTACACTCTCTTTGATGGGTGGAACTAGCATAAAAAAAATTTCTAGACCATTTCCCCCTTGCTTCTCTCTTCTTTCTCTCTCATGGATCACCTAGCACAACACAAATGGTTAGCATGTACCATCCATGGTTGTCTTATTCTCTCCTGTGTGATTCCATAACATAACACAGTTTGTTATTTTATTTAATTATGGAGTCTTATCTTATCTTTTGTGTGTTCTCTTTTTCTTTCTAGGTAACCACTTGTGCTTTCACAAAATCTTTTTGAGCATGGTGCTAGCGGTTGATACATTTTCTTTAGCGAGGTCTCTTCAACTAGTTGACTTGAAATCTTAGTAAGCTTTAGAAATTTGTTTTTGTTGTATGTGTCCTTTCATATTTATGTACAAGTTAAGATCCTTGGTTATGGGGCTTGTGTCCTTGAACTTAGCAATATCTTATCTCCTTGTTGTTTTCCCATGATCTGCATCTTTCTCACTCTTTCTTCTAATTTACCGCAAGCATGAGGTGGATTCATACTCCTGCTAAAGTGGGGTTTATATGTATCATCCTAAAAAGTAAGCACCATTAATTTGGTGCTCATTTTAGCCCTATTTTAGTATGTATGGGTTCCCACATTGATTTCTTGCACACTCATTGGACCTTCAGGTTAACATTATAAGTCCTATATTGATTCAGTTCCTTCAAAACTTGAGGTTGGCCCTTAATTCTAAGTGTGCTCCTATATTTTGCCTCCAATCAAATAATTCATTCTACCACCTAAGCCCTATATCCCTATTTGTGGCCTTCGTGACCTGTTTTGACCTTGGATTGAGTTGTACCTAGAAATCCTGCACCCACTGGCTGTCTAGGACCCACAGTCCAAATTTGAGCCTTTATTGGTGGAAACATGTCGCTAATGGTGACATGTTCCTGTTAGAATTCAAAGAATTCAATCACCAAGATCCACTATATGTAAAATACCTGTCACAAAAGCAAAGAATGGAGACACAATTCATAATGATCTGAAAGATGAAATATTTATTCAGAGAGAGAATAGAGGGAATTACAAAAGAATTAATAATTACAAAGAGATAAATCCTTATAAAGGAGATCAAAAACCCAGAAGGTGGAGAAACCTAGGTTGCATGATAATAATTAATAATCGAATTAATTATTATATGCCTAAAGTTTATCTTAAGTGAACTAGAGATAAAAAGTGACTTAATAATTAAATCAATAATGATTTAATTAATAAGTGAAAAGATGAATTAATAATTAAATCAATAATGCTTTATTTAATAATTGAAATTACCTTTTTACTCTAACACCCCTCCCCCTTAAGATAAACTTAGGGAGAAAGCTAAAAAACTAGAAAGAACTATTGAAAGCGGGAAATGGGCCCCGCCAATATGGCCTAATTAGGTACCCAAGTACAAAAATCTGATTTGTAAAGAGGAGAAAAGGAGAAAATCTAGTGGGAAAAACCCCTCTCCAAAAAGAGATGAAGACTAGTGAAGGACTAAAGAAGCCTCCAAAGTATAGAATGTCCCAAAAAATAGGAGCAAAGATCAGGTAGAGAAGACTGTAATTTGCATGAGTGCCCTAAAATGAAACTACTCAAATCAGGATGGAAAACAAGGAAAACATCGAAACTCAAAGATACAGATGGAAAAAACACCAAAGTCTAAAGAGCTAATCAAAAGAAGAACATGTGGAACACCACTGAAGCATGAAGCTACAAACATTGTCAAATAATAACTGCTGGAACCTCCACTGAAATAGAATATGTTCAGGTAGAGAAGATTGTAATCTATATGAGTGCCCTAAAATGACACTACTCAAATCAAGATAAAAAACAAAGGCAAACATTGGAACTCAAAGATATAGATGACAAAAAACACCAAATTTTGAAGAGTTGATCAAAATATGGAAGGTGCATCCAAAATAGGAATGAAAGAAGTGTCCATATGGTAAAATATCTATCTCACCAAAATGCATAGGTACCCAGCCATAACATCTGCCTAGTACATAGGAACAAATAATGAATACATAGCTCACTCAATTGAACCAAGGAAGCATTAGAACCAACAGGAAATACCCCCATAATGTTGATCAGGGAAAGGCATGACAGATACACTGAGTCAGACTGCCAATAATAACTGCATGATGAAGAACGTACAAGCACAAATAAAGAATGATGTCAAGGATGATCAGTCGCATGACACACATGAGGCTAATGTCATGGAAGGAAAAATCACTTGACAAAGGTACAACAAGCCCCCCATGGCACTTTATAATATAGTGCAAGTACAATCAAGCACAAAATGTGTGGGATCCCAAGCATGCATAATGACACTTTATCTCAGTGTGTTTACAAAAAATAAATGCTACAGAAATAGATGTCTACAAAGCTCATGCAAGGAAAATGATCCCAGGACCAAAAAACATCCAAGATATCCACCAGATTGCAAAAAAAGCAAAAAAAATGAATAAAATATACCTGGAGCCGATTCTGGTAATGAGACCCATATAGGAAGAAAGAGAATGGAACCGACTTTCCTACAACACGTGGA
>MU224968.1:6585887-6599007 GCA_018584345.1 Thuja plicata
GCCTGATTTTAAATCCTCAAAATGATGTGAGATGTATATAAATCCATTATCAAGTGTAATAATTCACTATCAATTTTTCAAGCGTTCATGAGCAATCAAGAAAATCAGAGTTCAAGATCTCTTCTACGATTGAGCATCCAAGTCTTCAATCCTTCAAAGCATTCTTCTCTTTCTTCATCAAGCATTGTTAGATTACTACAACATCCACCATTCAAGGCATTTCTTTCATGTTTTCCTTTTAGATCAAGCTATTGCATCAACATTAGTGATCACATACAAAGAATAATTGTGTCATCAAGGTATAAGATGATATACAATTCAGATCTAGATTCTATTTCATCTTTCCTTATTTACCTAGTACATAGGAACAAATAATGAATACATAGCTCACTCAATTGAACCAAGGAAGCATTAGAACCAACAGGAAATACCCCCATAATGTTGATCAGGGAAAGGCATGACAGATACACTGAGTCAGACTGCCAATAATAACTGCATGATGAAGAACATACAAGCACAAATAAAGAATGATGTCAAGGATGATCATTCACATGACACACATGAGGCTAATGTCATGGAAGGAAAAATCACTTGAAAAAGGTACAACAAACCCCCCATGGCACTTTATAATATAGTGCAAGTACAATCAAGCACAAAATGTGCGGGATCCCAAGCATGCATAATGGCACTTTATCTCAGTGTGTTTACAAAAAATAAATGTTACAGAAATAGATGTCTACAAAGCTCATGCAAGGAAAATGATCTCAGGACCAAAAAACATCCAAGATATCCACCAGATTGCAAAAAAGCAAAAAAATGAATAAAATATACCTGGAGCCGATTCTGGTAATGAGACTCATATAGGAAGAAAGAGAATGGAACCAACTTTCCTACAACATGTGGAAGTCAAAAAATGGAGTCTGGAGGAGAAAGATATGGAAATTGGAGTGAAAAATGGAACCCTAACTTTGACTGTAAATTAAACTTGCAAGATGCAAAAATCAGAAAACCAAACATAGAAGATCAGGTCAGGCTCAGAACCAGCTTTTCGACGATATCTCATTTGGTGAAAAATGCCTCTATTTGCTCAAGATACAAGCGAAAAAATGAAGAGGGCTCTTAAAAAAGAACTCCAAGAAACCTCTGCTAAATATGGCAAAGCTATACTAAATCTGGCGATGCCGCTAAATCTAGCTGAACTGCCAAAAATTTGGCCAAATTTGGTGGAGGTACCAAGAAAAAAAAATTAAAATTTTTTTATTTTGTTTTTTATCTCCGCTAGTTCAGTGGTGTGAAAAATGAGGTGTTTTTTTCCCTCGAAAAGCATGTTGAGGTCGTGCATGTAAAAAAGAGGGTCCATATTTCAACTGTGTCCAAATTAGATGAGCCTTATATGAAAATGGGGGGTTTTGGGCCTTCTGATTGCAACCATGAGGTCGGTTTCTACCCAAAATGCTCCAAAAAATAGCTCCAACTAGATCCATACAAAAAACTCTAAAAAATTRAAACCCTAAGTGCTCCAAATAATCTTCAAAAAACTCAAGAACRGGTTGCAACGTCAAGGCTCAAATTACAATGTTAGGATTCAAAGAATTCAATCACCAAGATCCGTTGTATACAAAATACYTGTCACAAAAGAAAAGAATGGAGACACARCTCATAATGATYTGAAAKATGAAATATTCATTCAGAGAGAATACATGAAATTACAAAAGAATTAATAATTACAAAGAGATCAATCCTTATAAAGAGATTGAAAACCCAGAAGGTGGAGAAACCTAGGTTGCATGATAATAATTAATAATAGAATTAATTATTATATGTCTAAAGTTTAGCTTTAAGTGAACTAAAGATAAAAAGTGACTTAATAATTAAATCAATAATTATTTAATTAATAAGTGAAAATACCTATTTACTCTAACAATTCCTAGGTACATATTTCCAATGGAGACATGTTCCCTTGAATTAAGGCCCAAATTTTACCTTGAAGTTTGTGCCAAATTTTTGGTGGGAAATCCAACCCCATGGTCGGTCTGCCTGATTTTAAATCCTCAAAATGATGTGAGATGTATATAAATCCATTATCAAGTGTAATAATTCACTATCAATTTTTCAAGCGTTCATGAGCAATCAAGAAAATCAGAGTTCAAGATCTCTTCTACAATTGAGCATCCAAGTCTTCAATCCTTCAAAGCATTCTTATCTTTCTTCATCAAGCATTGTTAGATTACTACAACATCCACCATTCAAGGCATTTCTTTCATTTTTTCCTTTTAGATCAAGCTATTGCATCAACATTAGTGATCACATACAAAGAATAATTGTGTCATCAAGGTATAAGGTGATATACAATTCAGATCTAGATTCTATTTCATCTTTCCTTATTTAATTTCCTTTCATTTTTAACTTTGATTTCTAAAAGGGGTTTGACTAAAGAAAACCCCTTTATCTAACCTTCTTCCCCATTTTTATGTGTGTAGAAACATGTTACAGAGCTATCGAGGAAGATTCAGGAAGATTAGGATCACAAGGAGCTACCCTAATAATTTCATACCAAAAGCATAGGTACATAAAAATAGTGGCGACATGTTCCTAGGTACATGATAACAGTGGTGACATGTTCCTCCTTGTTTCTATTGAAAATTTAGGCACAACAAGTTACAAGTATCTAGGCTTCAGATTTGTAGTTACAGGCCATTATGAAACTCCAATAGTCGGGAATTCAGATCTAAGATTTTATTTCTACCATTTCATTCCCATGTGCATTTGATTTTTCTTCATTCCCTTTTAAATCAGTTTTCTCAATTGGATTAGATCATATATTTTCTTTTTTAGTCTTTTGTACATCATTATCATCTATCTCCTTTTTAATTCTAAGCAACAAAGAAATATAAAAAACCTTCAAGCATAAATTTTGCATTGGCATCTCTTCCATCAAGGTGTTGTCAATCATATTTTCTCTTGAGGTGGTTTTGTACTCTAATGTGCCATATGAATTAGGTAAATCAACCATTTTATGTTATCCCCTTTTCCTATTGTACAATTATATACATGGATGATCTCACTATATTTTCCAAACAAACAGAAGACCATATAAGTGATTTAAGAAGAAATTTTCAGAGATACAGAAGATATATACTTTTATTGAACACAAAGAGATGCATGTTAGGTGTCACGGAAGGAAATTTTTTGGGACATATAATTTCAAAGCGTGGAATCTCAATTGACCAAGTATTTCAAAGATAGGACTATCGGCCAGTTAGAGAGAGTTGAAAGCATTCTTTGGTAAAATCAACTTCGTAAGGAAAATCATAATCGAATTTTTTGAGATAGTCAAACCACTGAATGACATGTTGAAGAATGGTGCAAAAATAGATTGGAAGCCTTTAGAAAAGAGAGAAATCAAAGAAATCAAGCAGGACATCATAGATGCCCCTATGTTGGTCAGCCTAGACTATACTAAGTTATTCTAAATATATGCATTTGCCTCATATCGTACTTGTGCAACCATCCTTACACAAAGATCAAAAGAGAAAGATGAGTATCTTTTTGCATTTATGAGTTCACCATTGAAGGATGCACAACTAAGATACCCAAATGTTGAAAAACAAACCTATGCTTTAGTGAAGGAAATAAAGAAATTCTGGCATTATATTTTGAGAAGCAAGTTGTATGTTATAGTTCCTGACATAGCAGTAATTCCATAGTTAATGCAGAATGAGTTAGGAGAGAGTAGAGGCAAATGGGTGTCCATCATTTAGGAGTATGACATGG
The DNA here is from genome assembly GCA_018584345.1 of Thuja plicata. Lineage (NCBI taxonomy): Eukaryota > Viridiplantae > Streptophyta > Pinopsida > Cupressales > Cupressaceae > Thuja > Thuja plicata. Next base: position 6,589,662 of record MU224968.1, read on the forward strand.
AAATGCAACCTATGAAGCTAGTTCGTAGACAATCTTTGACACAAACAATTGCTACAAATGGACCTGGATTAGTACAACAAACGTACGTGATGGAAAAAGTATCTCTAAATGAATGGTATGATGAAAATGCCTACTATTTGTTGAATCATAAGATCCCTTCCCACCTAAACCTTGCGCAAAAGACATATTTGAGAATGAAAAGTAAACAATTTATGCTTCAAGGAGATATATTGTATAGAAAGAACCATGATGGGATTTATTTTAGACGTATTATAAAATAAGCAAAGAGGATCATTGAGCATTTTCACAATAAATTTGGAACAATACGTTGAAGTAGTTTGGCTATAGCCCATAAAATCTCAAGGGCGGGATAGTACTAGCCTACACTATTCAAGGATGCATATGAACATGTGAAGACTTGTAACACCTTCCAAGTAGCTATTATACGTAAAAGAAACCTTGCTATGTCATTACAGCCTATGATTGAAGTAAATCATTTTGCTAAGTTGGAACTAGGCCTTATTGGTATGATTAATCCACCCTCTTTAGGACAACACAAGTACATCCTAACTGCTACATATTACTGCACACAGTGATCAGACTCCCAAGCTCTCAAGCAGTGGACAACAAATGTTGTTATCAAGTTCCTCGAGGAGAATATTATCACTAGATTTGAATGTCGACATGCTCTAGTGTGCGACAATGGCTCAACATTCACATCTCTAAATTTTTTCCAATTGGGCATTTGAATATGGAATAATAGTGAAATTCTCATCCAACCACTATCCACAAGGAAATGGATTGACAAAATCAAAGAACAAGAACCTCCTTAGTGTAAGCAAGAAGTTACTAGACAAGAATCATAAGAACTAGCATACACAACTAAGATTTTCCCTTTGGGAAGATAGAACCATAATTAAGAGCTCTTTGGGGATGTCTCCCTATCATTTAGTTTATGGATAGGATCTAGCTTTCGACATTCAGTTGAGGATTCCAACACTACAGTTTATGCAAGAATACATGGAAGGTGAAGACAGAGTTCAGACACGTTTGTCCCAATTACTGCACTTAGAAGAAAAATGAGATTAAGCATTGGAAAGTTTTGCAAAGCATCAAGGAGTGGTCAAGAGATGGTTTGACAGAGTGGCCAAAGTAAAATATTTGGTATTTTAGACTTGGTTCTATGTGAGGATAAGGCCCATGAAACGAAAGGTGATCATGACAAGTTTGACAATATGTCGATAGGTCTTTATCAGATTTCTAAAATAATGGGAGATAATGCATTCAAGTTGAAGACTCATACGGGAGAGGAAGTTTTGTTTCCCATCAATGGATAGTTCCTCAAGCATTACTTTCGACCTTAGGTTTCCTTCCAAAAGCCTACCCTATACATAGTTAGTTTAGGTATCTCTTATGTTCCTTGTTTTGGTTTCCCTTGTATTTTGTATTATTTTTTTGTTGTTCTTGTCACTTAGAGGGCATTTTGGTTTTCTTCCCGAGTTGTTTCTTTCCCATTTTCTCCCCACCCCCTGTGGAATTATGGTTTTCTTTCGTAGTTTAGTTAGTTTTTTTTTTTGTAGTTTAGTATTTTTTTCCGTTAAGTTTGTTTGCTCAAGTGGTTTTGGTTTTATACCCCTTTTCTATTCTTTTCTTTTGGTTTTTTTCTTGGTTTTGGTTGTTACAAGTGGCTAAGAGGTTTGGGATTTTTCATTTGCACGAATAGTGATGATGTGTTTATGTCTTCATTAGATTTCACTAAGTCGTGTTTATTCCATTTCCTAGATAACTATTTGTAAAGATCCTTAGAAGATAAGGTTGTCTTTCTTATGTTTGTCATTAGGTTAGAACACATACTTGACTTGGAAGATTAATCATATAATGTGTCTCAACACTTGAACTCTGAGATTGCTATATCTTTCATAACTAATCAATTGCTCTAGATCATTTTTGGTTCTTTGGGAGAAGTCATGGCTTGTGAAAATTTTAAATCTTGCTTCAACACCAATGTAATTTCCCCAACGCATAGTGGCTTCACTTCTTATGAGCCAAGTAAAAGGAAATAAATGCAACATCAAAGCAAATAAATATTCATGATAGGAAAGTGAGTTGGTTTCGGCAGTGGGTTTTCTCTCTATTGATCCTGAATTTGACTCTCAGACCTTGATATTTAAAAGATGAGTAATAAAATAGAAATTATTAAACAATTGGATTTGAGGGTATGCAGAAATCGCTATGGATGTTTGAATAAATAATTTGCCTAAGTAGAGAAATCTGCATGGGATTACAATGACAACCTCGTCGAGGCTATGGACGCCTGAATGGAAGGGAGGCAATGTCCAGGATGCTTTTGAAGTCAAGAATGATATATAACTTATCATGGCTAATCTTAGGGATTATGAGTGGTCTTGTCAAGCAGGAATTGTTGCATTTACACACACCTAGCTAATCATGGACAAAAGTGTCTTGATCCAATATATGATTCTCCTCCCCTTTTGGGTTCTTTTTATCTCTTCACAATTCTATAAGATCGACTTGCCAAAGATTTTGGGTTCAAATCGAGTTTTTATCCTTGAAATGTTGTCAACATTTCACCCATGTAGCCATCAGATGTTGTAACCTATTCACACATAACCCATTGAAAATGGCACCCCCTTTGTCTTGTTGGTCTACTTGGCCCCCCTTTTGGTTTTGGTTTACTCAATATCTTTGGTTTCAGTCTCTCATCTTCTTGGTGATCCAAGTGAGGAGTGATTAAGTTTGGCTAAGGCATGAAATTACTTTTAAGTGTGAGGTATCTCTTTACAAGGCCTCTTTACACCCAAGTGTAAGAGGAAATTGGACGATCAAAAAATTGGTTTAAGTGTTAATCTAGAGAACATGGAAAGTTGAAAATGACTAAGTGTGTGGAAACTTCTTCACATGGATAAGAATGCACCTAGGAATGCTCAACTTACAAATTCAAGGAATCAACCTGAAGGTGAAAATTCCTCACCTTACCTAATTGCACTCGTGATCCACAAATGCATAAGGTTCTTCCACTGAATCAAGATTTCATCATGAACCAAATTCCTCAAAGACCAAAGAAAAAAGGGCTACAAGAGGATATCAAAGGCACCCACCTTGCTCTGAGCCTTCATTCACCATGAGCACAGATGCACAGGGAGCATGAAAATGTCCAAAGGTTTAAAAATATGCTAATGAATCCTATTTGCAATCAGGAGCCTGAAAATCCATGTACACATGGATTTTATTTTAAGCTTCAAGATATTTTGTATTGCTTTGATTCTATTCATGAACACTAAAGGGAAAATGGTGATGAAATCTATCCTCGATTGAAAAATCCAATTTTGAGTGCCAAGAAAGTATTCTGGAATTCAAAAAATATGCCTACATACCTCTTGTTCACTGGGAATTGTTTCAACATTTGAAGAATTTGTTGCAGAGGTTGTGAGATTCAAAGAAAAAGTAAAATCCTCTAATGCGCCTGATAACCAAAAGTTTTGCATAAAAAGGAAACATTATAAAATCCTCTTTTGGTGATAATATGTACTCTATAGGGGAAAGGCACCAATAGTGGACATAGCACCTATACCCATTCACTCAATTTTAATAATTTATTTACCAGTAGGGGATCATTTATATATCAATAGTTGGTCATTTTTTAGCTTTTTTGACCCATGATTGGCTCATTTGTGCACCACTACTAGTGATTTACTGAACCACTACTGGATTTTTTTGTGATTTTTTGACCCATGATTGGCTTAATTATGAACCACTACTGGTAATTTGAGTGAATAATTATTGGTGCAATGGGGTCAAGTATCAGTAAACACTTTTTTTTACTAATTTTTGACCCCTTCGCGCATAACATTTTCTATAGAGTGTATTATTATTGGCCAAAAGCTAAAACCTTAGCTTTAAGAAGCTAAGTCGCATACAAAAACAACTAAAAAAAAGCATCAAAATCCGATATCGTTTGGTACCTCAATTGAACATGTGAAGTTAGCTATAGCCACTACTGGTGTCTTTCCCCTAGCACAAATAAACATTACCCGTGAATTTTTTTTTTAAAATGAAATCCTTCACTAAGGATAATATGTGCTTAGGGCGTGAATTTTGGAAAATAAAATTCTTTTGCGAATGAGAAAATATGTAAAGTTTGTTTGAAGTGGATGTTAACATTGGAGACGATGAAATTTTATTCCATGCCCAAATTCATGAATTAAACTATGATGATGGAATTCAAGTTTCAAGTCGAGATCAAAGTGAAAATTGGAAGATATTTGATTTTTTAGAAATTAATTAGCTATTTGATTTTATGCTCAATATTTAATTAATAAACATTGGAAATTATTGAAAATTTACGAAAACGGATTTTGTAATTATTTTGGAAAATAATTAAATATTTTTTTTAAAGAAAAAGTGGGAAAGCCACTAAATATATTTATTAATATAATATAAGTTGGTTCAAGAGCTCATCTGGGAAAGAACCAGCAAGAAAACCTAGAATCCTTGCTCAAATACAATATAGTAGAAAGATTTTGTGACAATACAAAATACTCAAGAAGTCATTCAAATACAAAGTCACAATCCACATCATTAAGCAAAATTTAGGATGGTCGGTTTCTCTGAACGGTTATGCCCATCGGTTCTGATACCATTTTTGTTTCTGTCGGTTATGCATAAAGGTTCAAATGGATGGTAATTTTTGTCGGTAATGTTCGTCGGTATCTCTTGATCGATAATTCACATCGGTTCATCATCGTTGGTTCATCATGGTCGGTACTAGTCATCGGCTTGCCCTGGTCAATAATGGTCAGTGATATTTGTCGGTTGACCTTGTTATCGGCTCTGTTGTTCGGTCCTGGTACAAAATTTGATTAAGCTATATTTAGAAAATAAATATTTTAGCCAAATACCCGAACTACAGAGTTTGCCACATGGGCACAAAAGTTTAGGACATAATCGATTGAAACAAAAACAAAAAATTTTGTCCATTCCTAAGATCTACCTGAAGAGTTGGGCATTTCCCACCCAGAGTCTTGGGGCACAAATTCCTTCTCAGCAGAGCCTGAAGTAGTTAAGGGATACAGCCTCCAGCCACTCCCGTGTTCCTGGCTAGCTATCTCCTCCCAGTTAGTGTCACCATGTTCTATATGTAGGGGTTGCTGTGTTGTTACATCTACAATTCAAAGTTGGTGACCAAATCTACCATATAGGTGAAAATCAACATCTTTATCCCTTTCAACTAACGGTTCCCCTTCCTCCCAAATGTTCCATTCTTTTCCATGACGTGATGGCTTCCATTTTTTAGGTCGACTAGGGGGATCATGTGGTGGAGACGCAGGGTTCAACAACCCTAGGAGTTCTAGTAGAGTACCAGTAGTCTTTCTCACTCTACTTTCCAGCTGCACTCCAAGTACCCTCGCAGTAACCTTGAGAACATTATTCAAATATTTAGCATTCTGACAGTCAAGTGTTTGTTTTACCCCGTCGTATGTTGCTAGAAAATCATGAAATTGCAATAATTGGTGTCGTGAAAGTAAGCCCCCCACAAGAGCATGGCCACTCCATAGGTCTTAATGTTGCATGGAAATTTTTAGATTATGACCAATCCAAAATTGCTTTTGAATGACTTTAAACGCCATAATTTCGATTAAGTGCACAGACTATACCAAATCCATTGCATTGGAGAGAAATATTGATACTAGGTGAGAAGGGTAAAGGAACTGCTTAGAAGTGGGGATTAGGTGTTCATCCCCAATTACCTATTTTATCTCCCATTTGATGAAGGCCGACTGTGCAATGAACATACTCTCAAAGACAGAATCAGTGATATTTGCCTGCAAAACCTCTTCATCAACCCTCGGAGCTAACCAGATCCTGAAGTTCTTCAGCAACACCTCCCAGTGAAGCTTGGAGCATGAATCACATTGCACGTATACTTTAGAGAAAGCCACCATTTCAAATCTATGCTATTCCACTGTGTAATGGGTTTTCTATAAATAGACAGACCTCAACTTATAGCGGATTCCAAAACTTTTCAATTCAATTAATTCTGTACTCTGCGTTATTCAATGTAGTATCTCCCACTTGAGCTGGCTTACGCATGTGAATTAAATTGATTGATGTGTGATTTATGATCTTTGATTATCCTTGTTAAAATGCATTCCTGTATGTAGACCTCCATACATCCCTATGGTATAATGGTGGATGTGCTTACGATTGTTCAGTTGCCTTGAAATTGCGTTAATGTACAGAATCATAAGGTTCTAAAAAGGAATTTAATTTTAGCTGTTGTGAAGTGGTTTGTCTTCGTTAATCAGAATTCGGAGGTCATCATTCACTGCAATGAGCCCGATTGAGTTGATTGCTGATGTCATGAGCCCATCACACCCAAGATTCACCAACATGTCTGGAACTTTGTTACCTTCGTGGAGTGTGTGGGAAACGTACACCTTTTGCAAAGTGTCTACCAAATGCCAAATTTGTTTAAGTATGTAGGTGAGTTGCCAAGAAGAAGATTGTATTTTAATACAAGCATTAATTATGACCGAGGAGTCACCTTCGACATGCAACCAATCAAATCCTCCCTACTTAGCTAGAATTAAACCCAACAGAAGGGTGTGTGCTTCAGCTAGGTTGTTTGTGCCTGTCGGTAAGGGTGAAGAAATCAGTGCTAAAACAACCCCTTGTGAATTTTAGATGCAAGCCCCCAAACCTGATTTTCCCAGATTTCCTTGAGACACCCCATCGAAGTTTAACTTGAGGATCCCATTTGGGGGAGGTATCCATTTAACCTCTGATCTATCAATTTTTATTGTGTTCTACTTTGCAATTACACATCCAAATGGGATGAAAAGGCATTTCCAAGTATGTAGAATGATGGTATCCCATTGAGTAATAGTGGGATTAAATTTGCACTTGCTGAGTGAAGCATTGACCACCTCTAAAATAGCTTTGTCAATGCCATCAAGAACTGTTTTGATATTAGAACTTACTTGTCGATATTTAATTAAAATGTTGGGAATGTTTAATTGTCAGAATTCCAACCTATTAGAATGCACACCCTTGAACAAAATCTGTTGATAAATGCTGAGGAAAAATATTTGAAAGGGGCGTGCAAGTTTTGAAGAGAGAGAAAGTTTTTTGGAGAGATAAATTTGTAGATAATTTGAAGAATCGGATAAAGAGGCATGAGAATGTTAGAGAGAAAGAAATTTTTAGAGAGAGAAGATATTCAAGGCCTAGAATTCTAGTTCTAGTGTTTAAGACAAGTCGTTCAAGGTCCAAAGATAAAAGTTCAAGTATAAATGAAGAAGGAAGAGTACAACACCTTGAAGTTCCACTAAAAAATCCAAAGATTCCAGTCAGGAAAAAAATAAGGAAGAGTTCCAATTCTAGACATTCAAGTTCCTGAGATCCAATTAAGTATGAAAGACTTCAGTAGTGATAGAATGGTCAATAAGAATGACACTCAACCACCTTCCTAGGTTGACATGTCTAGATTCTTGTGCTAAAGGAAAGGAATAAATGATACACTATTCTAGGAAGACATGACATTTACTGCATAGTGGACATTCATGTCACCCCACTCTGCTGCTGAATGGGCTAGCATAGTGACCATTTATTACCCCACTAAGAAGGTGGTATCCTCTTGATTGGTCTGTGTGGACCCATGCATTAATTATAGATTATCTTTTTTTTCTCTAACCCTAATTAGGGCTGAGATGGCACAATCTAGGCCATCAATTTTTTCAATCTGGGTCACTCATTGTAATTGGAAACCTATATAAGGGTCTCATTTATCATTTGTAAAGGAGGGAATTTGGAGATTGTTTCTTATGAGATACTGAGATAATAAAGTTATCATTGAATTTTGGTGATCTCTTGATGTATATTAGTGCTTGCATGTTCTCTTTGTTCCCTCACTTAGATTAGATTTTTAGATAAAGTGTTTTGATTTCAATGGAGAATGTAATGATGTCAGATGAATTCCATGGCTCATAATTTTGATAGTTTTTTTTATTGTAAGTTGTTGTGTAAAGTTAGCATGAGCTCTCCCTTTTATGGATACTTAACTTTTATCATTAAATGTGCATTGTTCTTTATGATGTTTCTCTGTGGTATGAAAATCCTTTGCATAACCCACAGAATATTGCACCAGTTCTTGCAGAGTTGTAGTTGATCTTGGTGAAGTACAACTTGGTTATTTTTAATTTTTCTATTAAAGAAGTATCTATTGATATCATTTTCCTTAGGAATATAATATAATTACTAAACCCTATTCCTATTTTATTTCTCCATATTCATGAAAAAACCAAAAAAAGTACCCCATTTCAATATCATCTAAAAGCTCCCATAACTAGTATCATTTGAAGTCAACTTTAGGAACATAATATAAGGCCTCTCATGATACCAACATATCACATCAACCATTGATCTTATCCATAGTCAAGAACTGACATAGAAGGAACCTTGGAATCAATAGTATGATCTTTCACAATCTTAGCATGCACATGATTTTGATAAAGAGATGATAAGATATCACAATATTTTGTTCTACTGTTGATAGGTCATAAAACACACATCAACATTATTTTCACATATCTTTGATTTAATAATTACCTTTTAATATTATGGGAACCACTCCTTTTCTTTCTATACTTTACACCTTCATGGTTATATCCCTACGCTTGCAAGCATCATTATTTCCTCAACTTTTATATTCATATTCTTACCATATGTTCCTTATACATTTGGTGGAATCATAAATTTATCACACATTACCTTGATACTATTACATCCACTAGGGGAAATCCTTACCAACACGATTGTGTTTTGGTGCTCTTGGATGTCATATTCAGGGTATATGTCAGCCTAGTGCCTTATGCACTTACATGGGTGTTTTTTACCATTGAGGGGAAAATCATCATTTTCTATTACCCATATTAGGGGTAATTACCTTCTAGATTTTATCCCTATCCCATATATGTTTATCATGTTTTAAAACCAATTAAATTAGGGCATATATTGTTAGCATCATTCTTATGTAAAGTTTTTAAGTACTTGGTAGGTGTTATATTGCATAAGATTATGTAGTAACATTTCAAGACATAATTTGTTCATTATATGTTTTTTCTTTGTTTTGTAGGTCACTATGGAGCTCGTATATATTGAAGAGTGGGCTTACACACCCTTATAAGATCCTTTAATTTATATGAATCCCCCTTCATATACTTGATGTTTGAATATTTACTTGACATGCATGTTTGCTGGGAGGAAAATATAATGTCCATTTTTAGGAAATGACTTGATAAATTTATATCAAACAATGACACAATAT
>MU224968.1:6599183-6617069 GCA_018584345.1 Thuja plicata
ATATATATTACCACACTCTTATCCCCCACCTTATGCTTGTATATGGTTAATTTCTATAAATTTTCCTATCTGCAATACTTATCACATTTAATTATGTATGTATCTCTATATAATTGTTAGCCCCTTAGAGCTAACCATTTACCCACCTTTGGAAATTCACACAACTACAAGGCGACCCCAAGGTCCAATAATTTTTGCCTCTCTAATAATTAATTTCAAAATTTGGTCAACAAGCCCTCTTTATTGTCCACCCTAAGCTAGACATAAACATGCTCTTTGTGAATACTGATGCCATACAACTATATTTTAAGATATTTAATGCATTCATTCTAACACATCAATAATATGCATGCTTGCTCCCATCCTAGAGCATTGAAGGAACAATTAAAATTTATACATTTCAATTTGGAGCTTTAAAAGGAGTAAAAAATCTACTTACATCATTCTAGGGCATTTTATGGTTGTTTTTTAATCGTTATACATGTTCCTTGGAGTTAACTAACAAGAATTTGTATAGTTGTGATAGAATGGCCATCCCATCAAGGTATTCTCAAATATTGCTAGCCCATAAATATCAAAAATGGAAAAGAATGCATAGGGTAAGAAAAAGAATAGAATTGTTTTGTGTAGGGATGAATTTGATCTTAGAATGCTACTTTACAATGGAAAACTTGTCTAAGACATGAGTATCTCCTCTAACAAAGTAGATGATAATTTGTATAAAATCTAAGACGTTTGTCTAAAATAAAGATAGCCATTTTTGTGCATATTATTGATTGATATTAGAATCTTCATTGTTAGCACACATTCTTTGGTCATGTAATTGATTACCTCTATATTCTACATTAATTTCTTAAATTAGGAAGTATAATTGTCTAAGTTAATAATCTATCATTAGTTAATCTAAGTTTACTTATGCTTATTTATGTGTATTTGATCTCACTAACCTAGATTAATACTAAGGGAACCTACAATTTCCATTTCAATAATAAGCATGAAAATACAATGCTTAATCTTGTTATCTAGTGATGAATCGCTATATATATTGGTTAATATGCACAAAAATGGCATCAATAATAATATAAGTTAATAGAGCATTTCTCACATTAAAGTTTGAGTATCATTCTAATCTATAATTTTACTCCAACTAATGAGGTGTGGTAAATATTTAGAGGGACACAAATATCAAAGTGCCTCACTGCTAATCTTGTAGCTTTGAAATCCTAAAGGGAAGGGGATGAAAATTATATCCAAGAGATGCTTGGTGATAATTTTAGGGATTTGAATTTTTATAAATATGATGTAATTAAGAATAGGGTATCAATTATTTTACGACCTTACCAATGCATTACTTCTTTACTTTCCTTACCAGACTGTATCTTATGGTTATTAAATCTTTTAGGGTTCTACAATTACCTTACATCCAAATAAGTAACAACGTCATTCTATATGCTCCCAAAGAATTATAGATTTGAGATGGGATTCTAATAACCTCAATGTCTCAATCTTTACTTTTCATCTCAAACTCATAAAAAACCTTCTTTATCGTGTTCCTCCTATTGAAGCCCTTTCATTTTTGCATCAAGTCCTCTTCTCTATGTCCCACCTCCTTTTGTCTACAACTAGGAAGTTAATTTATAGATTGGTTTTCGTCCTTTAGTCTTTTGAGTAGCACTCACATTCCATCTTCCTCCATTTATTATATTGAAACCACTACAACACTATTTAGACATCCCTACATAATATTGCTAACCATCAAATGAAATGAATTGAACTCAATGGAACCCTTTGTTAAAAAAATTTGGATATTCTTATCAACCTCAAGCTTTTGTCATGTGAAATTGTATGCTCAATAGCTTTTGAGACTTCAAAATCCCAAGTCACTAGTCTCCCTTTGTTTGAATGAATTGATATCTGAACATGCCAGTAGTACAATATTATGGCATGTGTCACTATCTCGTAAACCCTAGTTTTTGAGGTACACTCCTCTTTGCATTTCACATAAGCTTTTAAACCCCTTTGAAAGAAAATTGTCACTATATGACATCCACTAGACCACAAATCAGATAATTTCTCTCTACATAGCATCCACTAGGCCACTAATCACTAATCCCTATAAGATCCATGGTTATTCACACGATTAACAAAAGAGTCCATCTTGAATACTTTAAATAATTCAATTATTCTAAATATAAAATACAAAATAAAACATGTTGTCCCTAATTTTGCATTCCCCAAATTGGGCAACCCTACGCATTTCCTAGTCAGGTTCATATGCATTTTTCTCTAAGCGTGTCGATGTTCCGGTAGGAGTATTTTTCAACGGAATCAGTCATCCCTTGATTTATGGTTGTTTTATCTTCTAACTAAACATCAAGTCCTTTTCCTTCTTTGTTTTTTTCTCTTTTCTACGTTTTGTCTTGTCATCGTTCTTGTTGTCATCTTCCCGCTCAGTTCTGAGCTCTTTTGGGTTTCTTCCAGGTAGGTCTTGTCGGTTATGTTTTTAGACAGTCTACACTTCCTTGAGGAATCACTAGTAAAGTGGGTTTTTTCTTGTCAACCGCGTATAGTGAAAGTTTATTTTATGTGCGAGATGGACTTAAAACTCCATCCTGAAGTTTCACGTCATTCTGTGAAGTTTTACTTGAAAATTTTAATGGTAGCAGGTCTTTACATCGAACCTACATATCAGACCTTAAAATTTTGAAGTCACATATAAAATTATTAAATTCTTTCTTTATTTTATTTAATGACAAGATAAAGATAAGATTTATAAATAAAATCACAATTTATTTATAAATTTTATAATTTGAATGGATTTAATATAATTCATTTTAATTTTTTATTTAAATGGTCATTTTTCTAGTATGTTATGTATTATTAAATTTATAACGTTTTTATAAGTCTAAGGTCATTAAAATTTAAAAAACATATAACATATGTTATTATGGTTTTAAAATATTATAACATAATATATATTATTTTTAACAAAAATATATGTATTATAGCTTTGTGTCTAAAAGCGTTGTTCTTTTTAATAAATTAGTTATCTACTTTTTTGCATATATCATATATATTAATACAATATGTTCTCTACATATCATATTAATATATATGTTATAAATTGCAGGTGTCGATTTCTTTAAATTATACATATTTTAACGCATATGCTAAGTTTTTTATTAAAATCGTGGCTTAGATGGGAGTATTGTTTTAAGTCTTATGGCATGGCATGAGTATATTGTATTACATATGTTATATGTTTTATTAAAACCCGCAAGTCTTATTAAAACAATGGTTTTATTAAAATATGGTGTCGAATAACAAAGACATTACATATGTAATGACTTTGTGAAAAGTCCGTCCAAAACCATGACTTATAACATGGCGTAAAAGTTTAATTCATTTACATATCAAAAAGGCATATGTAATGAACTCTAAATGAGAGCCCGTGTTTTACTTAAAGCCCATGGTAATGTTTATATAAATATTAGCATATACCGCGATATCTCTTAAGGAAATCATATGTTATTCCTTATCAAAAAATGCAGCCTTCTAATAGTTGTCGAGCGTTGATTTTCCATCAATATGCATATGCGATAATATTTGTAAAAGCCGTTGAAACACAGCATGAATATGGTGTCATTTTTCATTAAATATGCATCAACATTTTCATTAAAAATGTTTTCCTTCCTCCACTATTTTCTATGATAACTCTCCAGGAAGAGTGTGGTGAAGTTTTTCAACTATTTGGCTTCCATAAATCTCTGCATTTTTGGCTAGGGAATGTGCCTGTGGTGTCATCCAAAGCACAGACTCTTTCTTTTTCTTGCAGACTTTCCATAAATCTCTGTATTTTGGTAAGTTTTAGCTGAGTTATTCAAAAACATTTTTTTTTCCTTCAAATTTGAAATGCTTTGCTTGTTATTGATTCATTCAATGAGAGAAGAAGATGCCTTGATTCTAGGGCACATTTTTGAAGTCCTCCTCATACTTGCTAATTTCATGCAAATTTTTGATGCATGATGAGCACTTGTCCTTCCCCAATCCATGACCACTAAAGTTGGCTTTGTTTTTTACAAGAACATGTCAATTTTAGGGTCTATATAACTCTATAAACTTCCCTTAATTTGAAAATTCAAAATTCATTTCATTTCCAGAATTTTCTTTGAAGGAGAAGTTTGGTTTTTCCCTTGCATCCAAGGAAGGTAAAATGATTAGTTTTCTTTTTTTTGATTTTGTATATGTTGTGCTTTCTTCTTCTTTCTCATCTTATTCTGAGTTGCATATGAGGATGTCATTTATCCTCATATGTAGTTGGGATTAAAAACCCCATTCTTGATGGTGACTTTCCAAAATGAATGAGAAAAGATGATAGGTGTTGCTCATATGCAAAGAAGTTTAAAAATAAAAGAAAAAAACTCATTGTTTGGGTTCATATGCAAAATAAAAGACAAGAAATTAGAGCTATGGCCGCTATGAAAAGTGCAGAAAATAAATGGCATGGGCAGTAGATCAGGGACTTGTTATGGAAGCAAGAATAGAATTTGAAGATCTAATATTGACAACTATTCATGGTGGAGCAGCTGTCCAAAGCTGGAGTGCAGTCCCAGGATCAGAGAACGTGAGCAGCTATAAGGGCTTTACAAAGATTCATCTCATTTGAAGTCAAAAGTGCACCAAAGGTTGTCATGGCAAGGTCCTTTTGAGTTTTTAAACATTATCATGGTAAAAGACACATATCTCTTAAAAACAAGCAGTTGAAGTCAGGTTTCTCATAAGTGGATGGAAAGTAAAGAAAGCAATGATGGGGGATTTTCTTGATAGGGCAGCAAAACAAATAAAAGTTTGAAGGAAATTCTACTTAGAAGGAAGAAGCAAATACTTGTTTGTGCTCACACAAGTTATGGCTTAATGGAAGGTTGTTTATAACGGTGATTATCATTGTTTGAACAACAAAAAATAATAATGATTTAGAATGAAACGGGTGAACAATCAATAGAATGAAGGGCTATGACAATGGTGAAATTTTTTTGAAGAGTTTTTAAATTCTTCAATACCCATGATTTGTGTTTTTCTTTTTAGGAACACATTGCAAGTTGTGCAAGGATAATTTCACAAAGTTATTTCCCTCACATGTAAGCTGTGATGTAATATGTTCCCCTTAGATGTTGCAAATCCATTTTACAAGAAGCATGTGATCTTCCTGACATAAGTCTCTTCTCAAAGGTTGCAGTTGTTTTTTCCAAATTCAACTGCAGTCATGGGTGCATTTAAAAAAAAATTATTTGAAGACGGGTTTCCAAGACTTGTTTACAAGTGTTTGTTCTTCTCCTTTATAGAACAAAGTATTTCTTCCCTTCAAGTGTTGAAATTTCATGCTTGCAAATTTGTGGCACAACTAAAGATTTTCTCAAATTTGGTTCTTCCCATAGCACGCATGTTTTTCCCATGCTCTTCCCAATATGTGTTATGGATTAAAAACCCCACCTTTGCATATTCCCATATTGAAAAGACAAATATGAAACTCCCAATATGCCATATAACCAGAAAAACCCACTTCTTGATCCTAATATGAAAATTTGCCTAAGAATTCCACCATGCCTTAAGAGGAGAAAATTGCATTTCATTCTTGCCTTCACTTCCGAAGATGTGCATTTACATATGAAAAACCCACCTTCATACATGACTTTTTTGAAATGAAAATGTTTCCAAAAATTCCACCTTGAACATTTTCTGATGTATATATGTGTTATGGATTGAAAACCCCACTTCTTCCATAATATTCATACTACATATCAAAGAAGGATTTCAGCTTTCAAGTATGCAGAACGGTACAAAAAGTTTACCTTTTTGTGTCCTTAATGAGATAAATGTTTTCCCCTCAAGCAACATGAAGATCTATGTTGCAAGAAACAAAGTACTTCCCATGCAGTTGCAACAAAAGAGATATTCCCAAAAATATGACATATAATGTTCTTCCCAATGTGTGGTCATGTTTCAAAATCTTGATTTCAAGTTCCATAGTTGCAGGAACATATGAAGTAGGAGGATATAAAGCAGGACCAACCATGTGATGGAGCCAGACAAGGAGGTGAAAAGAATTGAGAATAAAAATATAGAATGTTTTGAAAACTGAAACAGAAAGACACAAGATACCTCTTAGCAATCACCACTATAATCCAGAGCAATAAAAGATGCAGTTTCATGTTCCAGTTCAAGATGTTTTCACCAAACTAGAACACATCAGTCATTGGGCATCCTATAGGAGCATAGAGACCAATAGAGGATGATGCAAATAGATGTCATGTCTTGTCAGACACTTAGATGCTTTCATGCATTCTGTAAAACTGTAGAGTCTTTGGCAGATTACACAAAAAAAATGTAAAGTGTTTTCATGTAATCATGCTGCAAGGACATTAGGTCCTGCAGCATTGAATAAGTCAAAGTTAGTTAGTTAGTTAGAGATAAGGTTTGAATAAGTCCAAGTGGTTGAGGTTTTCCCCTTTCTTCTCCACTTTCCTCTCTCCTCTTTTCCTATATAAGGAGGGGGTGTTCATTGTAAATATTGATCTTTTGTTTGTGCAAATAAACTATAGGCAAAACTCTTGAGTTCTGAAAACTTTGTGTTTTATTGTAAGAGAGTTAAGCATTTGAATAAAGGAATAAAGATTGGCAAACTTTGTGTTGTTGTCTTGAAAACAAATTAATGTATTCTTATGTTGCATTTGTTGATCCTTGTTCAAATTGAATAGTTTCTTTGTTTATATCATTAGAGCATCTTTAATCCAAGTTTTCTGAAGACTTTGTGCTTTAGGAAATCGGGGTTACCATAGAGAGTAGTGGCTGATATACTCAAAGGACTGAAGACTTTGAGCTTCAGTATTGGACAATATATTAATAGAATACTTATTTGAGGTGAGGACAGGAGACTTTGAGCTCATTGTATCACTTCATCTTTAGATAAATCAATTTTTGCCTCGTTTGATTGTTCTTAAGTCAATCATCGAGTCACTGGTATTACTATTGCAAGGTGAACTGTATGTGTTATAGTTTAGTTCTTCTTGAATCCACCTACGGTAAGAATGGAGCCTCCCCTATTGCTGAGAGGAGAGACTAATCTCACACACTGCTGCCTAAAACACACATTTTGCAATTTGTAGTCTTAGTGACTTGCAAAATATTTAGCCAACAGTTTTTGGCGACTCTGCTGGGGATTCGAAACACATTTTTATTACAAGGTTGATAAGAACTTCACTTAAGAAGACTTTGAAATTCTATTTGAGTTTCTCATCCCAGAGAAACAATGGAAGAATTTGTGCCTTTAACAGACACTTTGCTTCTTTACATGTTTTTTCTATTTTATTTTATTCTATTACCAATTTCACTTTCCAATCTTTTTCTAAAAGAAGAGGAAAGGGCTAATCATTTCTTCTATAGGAGAGAACTAAATGAAGTTCCATCTAAGATATTTTGTAAAGGGTTTCTACTAGGAACGTGATATGCATTTGGAAGCCTCATGCCTTCGTTTGAAGTATGCTTGTGTCCTACCCATTGTAATTATTCCATCATTTTTGTATTTCTTGTAGTTTTTCAAGATTTTTACCAAGGACATGTAAATGGCCCAAGGTCCTTGGGGAAATTCTTTTGGTCCATTGAATCTAGCTCTACCTCTACATGCTCTTCCTGATGGCTCGTGGAAGAATTTTCCAAAATTCTCCAGAAATGGACAGCAACATCCTGGTAAACATATTGCGGCTTTTTACATTGCGTGCGGTGTTCTTAGTGTTGAACATGAGGACATGTCTGTGAGGCTATTTGTGGAAAGTCTCCAAGGTGTAGTTGCTGATTGGCTTTATCATCTTGCACCACAGACCATCACAAACTGGGCTACGCTCATAGCCAAGTTTGAAGAAAGGTTCAAGCCGCCTAAAAATGCCCATGCCCTATTGGCCCAACACACTCAGTTGAAAAAGGAATTTCACGTACCTATGCGTGAATTTGTGGCTCATTTCAACAAATTGATACAAAGGATTCCAACTATTGCTCGACCTATAGCTGCAAATTTAAAGTGTTTCTTTGTCAATGCTCATATTCCTAAAATTAGTTTTCTATTGAGAAGAGAAGCTCCCGCTACTCTTGCAGTTGCACAGACATTGGCCATTGCAATTGAAGATGATCTTATTCTTGCTGGGCAGTTAAGAATTCAAGCAATTGGGTTTGAAGAAAGTTCTTTCCTTTCCGATTCATTTTCTTCCATGACAAGAACGGATCCTGCGGTGCAGAAGTTAGCAAATGAGTTGCTTGCTCTCAAAAAGCAAATAGCTCAAGTTATGTTCTTCATTCCTCACAAAGATGTACAAAGAAAGCCTCTTCTAAATGTTGCTCATGGTTCTGTTGTTGAGAATCAACAAAAGTTGCTTTCATCACCAAAGAAATTTGCTATGGAGGCACCATCAGTGAAGGTAGCAACAAAGCATCCTGAATCTAAGGACAGTGATTGTGCTATACTCTTCCAGGAAAAGGAAGAATACATAGTTGGCGACTCTTATTTCTGGTGCACGCAGTCTCAGAAAGCTATTTATAACAATAAAAAAAGATGCAACTCTTTCTTTTGATGTTCAAGTGTGTTAAGATGATAATGTCATTAGGCATGAAATGAATGATATGCAAATGAGTTCCAGTCAAGTTAAAAAGGGTGTATCTTTGTTTCATGTTCATGAAATTGAACAAGTATTGCATGAAAGAGCTACCCCTGAACTTGATGAAATCATTTCATGACTACTATAGAAGAGTTTTTCTCAAATCTTGTTGGTAATTCTCCTCAATTTGAGGTTTGTGAACAACATATTGAAGAATGTATTACAGTCATGTATTCATCTGAATCGCATGAAGGGAATCATTTGGAGCATGAGGTTGTCATGGTTTAAAAACCAATCACTCAAGTTGTAGCCAACAAGAAGAGTTCAGTCTTTGTTCGATCAAGGGGATGTCCCATAAGACATCTCGCTTGGCTGGAGGCCAACGGGAAGGCAAATATTCCACTTGTACCTGAGCATGAAGATACAATTGAGAAAGAGGCTATACAGTTTGAGGCTATATTTTCAGTTTAGCAGAAGCATTTTGAATTCATGGTCTCATCTCGGGGCGGCAGTACATATGACTCATTCCAGGAAGGTGAATTTGTTCATCTCTTCCAAGAGGTGTTGCGTCAAACATTGACATCATCGCTCCAGTTGTTCATGATTCATTTGAACAAAGTTGCATATGAACATGCAAGGTGCTACAAGCTACTAAAAAAAGGTATCTATTTTGCTGAACTAGTAAATGGTTTCATCTAAAAAGTACAAAAGTTGGCTAGTTTTAATTAGGTAGGTTTTCTTTCTTTTAATTAGGTTTTTCTTTGCGTTGGTCGCGTCATCCTTTTTGTTTTTGTGTCTTTGGTCGCTTGACTCTATAGACCAATGGATACTAAGGCACTTGGAGATTCTAGATTCTACATTCCTCATTGTTTTTAAGAACAAACGAGGAATGTTCCCCAGTCAGAGCCAGTTGTTGTCCCTAATTTTGCATTCCCCAAATTGGGCAACCTTACGCATTTCCTAGTCAGGTTGATATGCATTTTTCTCTAAGCGTGTCGACATTCCGGCAGGAGTATTTTTCAACGAAATCAGTCATCCCTTGATTTCTGGTTGTTTTATCTTCTGACTAAACATCAAGTCCTTTTCCTTCTTTGTTTTTTTTTTCTCTTTTCTACATTTTGTCTTGCCGTCGTTCTTGTTGTTGTCTTCCCACTTAGTTCTGAGCTCTTTTGGGTTTCTTCTGGGTAGGTCTTGTCAGTTAGGTTTTTAGACAGTCTGCACTTCCTTGAGGAATCACAAGTAAAGTGGGTTTTTTCTTGTCAATCGCGTATAGTGAAAGTTTATTTTATGTGCAAGATGGACTTAAAAATACATCCTGAAGTTTCATGTCATTCTGTGAAGTTTTACTAGAAAATTTTAATGGTAGCGGGTCTTTACATCGAACCTGCATATCAGACCTTAAAATTTTTAAGTCGCGTATAAAATTATTAAATTCTTTCTTTATTTTATTTAATGACAAGATAAAGATAAGATTTATAAATAAAATCACAATTTATTTATAAATTTTATAATTTGAATGGATTTAATATAATTCATTTTAATTTTCTATTTAAATGGTGATTTTTCTAATATGTTATGTGTTATTAAAGTTATAACGTTTTTATAAGGTTAAGGTCATTAAAATTTAAAAAACATATAACATATGTTATTATGGTTTTAAAATATTATGACATAATATATATTATTCTTAACAAAAATATATGTATTATAGCTTTGTGTCTAAAAGCATTGTTCATTTTAATAAATTAGTTATCTACGTTTTTGCATATATCATATATATTAATACAATATGTTCTCTGCATATCATATTAATATATATGTTATAAATTGTAGGCGTCGATTTCTTTAAATCATACATATTTCAACGCATATGCTAAGTTTTTTATTAAAACCGTGGCTTAGCTGGGAGTATTGTTTTAAGTCTTATGGCATGGCATGAGCATATTGTAGTACATATATTATATGTTTTATTAAAACCTGCAAGTCTTATTAAAACAATGGTTTTATTAAAATATGGTGTCGAATAACAAAGACATTACATATGTAATGACTTTGTGAAAAGTCTGTCCAAAACCACGGCTTATAACATGGCATAAATTTTTAATTCATTTACATATCGAAAAGGCATATGTAATGAACTCTAAATGAGAGCCCTTGTTTTACTTAAATCCCACGGTAATGTTTATATAAACATTAGCATATACCGCGATAGCTCTTAAGGAAAGCATATGTTATTCCTTATAAAAAAACACAACCTTGTAATAGTTGTCGAACGTTGATTTTCCATCAATATGCATATGCGATAATCTTTGCAAAAGCCGTTAAAACACATTTATATGGCTTCATTTTTCATTAAATATGCATCAACGTTTTCATTAAAAATGTTTTCCTTCCTCCACTATTTGCTGCGATAACTCTCCAGGAAGAGTGTGGTGAAGTTTTTCAATAGTTTGGCTTCCATAAATCTCTGTGTTTTTGGTTGGGGAATGTGCCTGTGGTGTCATCCAAAACATAGACTCTTTCTTTTTCTTGCAGACTTTCCATAAATATCTATATTTTGGTAAGTTTTAGCTGAGTTCTTCAAAAACATTTTTGCAGAATCAACCTAATTGGTTGATCATGGCCTTAGGGGGAGCATTAAATACAGATATCAGAATATATCCAGCCCCAAATTTTGTGGATTGAGCTCAAGTGAGCTTAGGTATGAACATGGCCGACATAATGCAATATACATCTAAGAGCACAACATCAGTTGATCCATATATTGTGATCGCGAGATATATTGTCGACTAGATAGTATTGAGTGAAATAAACCCTTCTAACTTAAACTTGTATAAAGCACCATACGATGATCTCCTCCTCATACTTGCTAATACTTTCTAGTCCATAGTCTCATACAGTTTGCAGCAATGTGACTATACCTTCCACATGCTATACAATTTGTCCAAGTATTGTAGTCCCATACATACTGATTACCGATTCTCTTCGGTTGATAAGGATTTTCTTGACCTTTTGGCTTCCATGCCTACCTTTTCTTTTTCCAGCATTCAAGACTTGTGTGCCCATTCATCTTGCATGTAAGATAGTATTTTTCTATGTAAGTTTCCTACCTTGGTTGTTCTATCTTAGACCTACATTCATATGCCTTATGTCCTTTCTTGTTACATTTATAACAAAATCCTATGATTGAAGGTGTAGATTTAGGAATACCTTTCATTTTGCCTCTGCACACATTTGTTTATGTGACCTTGCTTTCCACAGTGTTTACATCTAAGCTTTCTTGGTCTTGGATTTTCATAAACATTCTTTGGATTGGATTGATTTGATGATTCTCCATTTTCAGTAAATCCTAGACCATTGTTGTTGTTGAATCTTCATTGTCCTTCCAGAAAATCATTCATTCTATTATTGCTCTCTTAAGCCTTTCTGATAACTTCATTATTTTGTTGCTGAATTCTAACCTCATGCTTTAGTTTTTCATTTTCTTCTCTTAGTTCACCGATAATCTGTATTCTTTCAATGAGTTCAACACTCATTTTGTTTGCTTCTTGACTCATGAGAATGCTTTGATTTGTGAGCTCATGGTGATGCTTTGCATGCCTTTGTATTTCTAACTCTTTTTCTTATAGTTTCTCTGTAATCTTCCTCATGTCATCAGTAGCTAGTGTTCTTTTTGTTTCAGCTTGTCTAGCAGAACTCATCACATCAATCATTCTAACCATCTGGGTCTCTTGACCAATTTGCAACATCTTAATTTGCTTTGTTAGATGTTGATTAATCTCCTTTAGATTTTTGACATTCTCTTCTAATGTATTTGAAGTTTTTCTTGCATTTGATCCTGAAGACTCAAAGAAATATGGAATATCTTCTTCTTGATAATCTTTTTCATTGCTTCGAGTTTCCATTCCTTTCCTCTCATCCAACAGCTCTCTCATATTGATTCTAGCTTCTTTATATTGTTCATAGAGCATCTGTATCCCAAGCTTTTTATTCTCAATATTCTTATCAAGTTTATACTTCTCCATTGTAAGATGTTTTCTCTTAAGTCTTTAAGCTTTTCCAAGAAGAGACTTAGCTCTGATACCAATTATTGGGATTAATGGGAAGTAGTACTAAGAAGGGAGGGGTGAATCAGTACCTCTAAAACTTTTAACACCTTTCACAATCCATCATTAGTAATCATACATTAGTGCATTACCGACCATTACCGTTGTTCTTTCTTATGCATGTATTTTTCATTCATAATCTTTAATGGTTTGCAACATTCATAGAAACATTCATGAAAGTAATAAACACATAACACAAGATATGGTATCACAGAAAACTCTTGTTAGGAAGTAAAAATTGCAGTGGGGATGGCACCCACAAAACTTCACTACCTGCAGAATGGAAGGGAGCCAGTTAAGGCTTACAATTGATCACTTCTGATGATCTGGAGTATTAAGGTGGAGACCTGTTAAGATCTACTCTGTTAAGAGCTTTAGAAACACTGATTTAAGTGTGCACTCAGTTATATGAGATTTGATATAGGACTATTAAATCCACCTTTCTTGAAAGGATTTCTTACACTTTGCTTCACTTGTTAGAATGATAGAAAATTACAAATTGACCTGGTAAGTGCAATCTCCTATTGCTGATATAGATCCTATGTAGTTCACATACAAAATAATATCACCTTAACTGTGATTGAATATTACCTCTAATTATCAGTTTCCTCTGTTCTTGGTTGAGCTAACCAAATTCTTCTTTTGTTGCTCTTGTTCTTGAAACTCTCAATTCAATCCATAGATGTGCTCATTATGTTCTCCTCTTTCTTACACACACATTCTAATGAATGATTACATCATATATTTATAGATGGATTTATTTCATCGAGTTGATGATAAAAATAATGTTAACTCTAAGATTAGGTTTACAACTTGCACCTAGTTCTCCTAGTCTATGTGCTTTAAATCAGTTAGACTGATTAAAACACTTACATTAATCTTTCTTGTCCCTAAAGAAATGGATTTAAAAATAATTAAATATACTATAAATAGAATATCCTTGGTTGATTTGACGTGGAAGTCAGATTCAATTTTTGCGGGTTGTAACTAACTTTCGGTTTTGTCTTTGGGTCATGCTTGACTGTCCTTTAGCTTTTAGCGTCAGTTGAACTGAATCTATTTCATTGGTCTACACTGTAACTTGCATTTCAGGTTCCTCTGTCGGGTTCCTCTTTAACTCTTTGTATTGTGTTCTTTGGTTTACACACTTCCTTGTGTCATCGGTTTTCTCTGTACTTAATCATTTTCGGTGATCTGCCAATCTGATCTTCGGTTTTTCCTTTACTTTGTTTTGGTGTAATCATACCGAATGTGTTGTTTGAATACTAATGAAAAATTAATGTCATTAGAAGCCACTCAAGGCACCCCAGTCTTGGAATTAAGACATCTCATGCACCCTAGTCTCTCAAAATATAGTTCAAATTGCACACATAGTCAAATCTATCCTTTGGAAACTCAAATCCATAATCTTGTGAAATTGTTCAACTACATGAGCCAAGTACCAGGATACCTCAATCCTATCAAAATAATTTCAATTAAAATTGTAGGTTCATAGTACTATTCATGTTTCATTCCTATACTTGATATGTTGTTTCTAATTTTTGTAATAGGACCATTTTCTAATTCAATCTTCAAACACTAGCCTTTTAATCTCTCACTTTGAAGCAACAAAAGAATAGAATCCCTAAGATCATAGATACTAAATTGACCCTCTCAGATAAAGGGTTAGTCAATCATATTTGTCTTTTGGTGGCTTTGTATTCTAATGTGATTGGAAAAGGGGATTCTCAACATATTTTTCTTATTCTATTTTCCACCATCACATTTTGTTGAACCCAACATTCTTTTAGAACTTTATCCTTCTTGTATTTCATTTGTTTACATGTATATATTGTTTTTTCATTCCAAAAATAATAAAAAGAACAAAAAAAATTTCATTTCATGCATTATTATGTATGTCTAGTATAGTCATTTGATGCTTTCTTGTGTTATATTAGTTTATTTTACTGTAGTATTTTCCTTTTCTTAGATAGGAAAAATGTTATATTTCATTTTACAAGACTTTAGTTAATTTTGTGAGTCATTTAGTAGTGATGACTTTGATATGTTCAATGAACCCCTTGATGACTTCATCTCTATTAGCTCTTCCTCTATAGCTCTTAGACCATATTTTTCCCAAATATTTATTAACATGATTCATGTGAATGGTTATAAAAAAAAAATTTAAAAAAAAAAAAAATCTGTATCCACCTTCGTCAAGATACTTCTCAACCAACAAATAAACTCGTGATTGTTATTAAAGGTTCCATTAATCCTGATTTCAATAAAAAATCCTAATAAACCAAAGATTGTTGTTAAAGGTGCTAGTAATACTTGTGTCTTTCAAACTCCTAATAAACATTTTATTTTTGTTAAAGGAGGAAAAAAAAGTCATTTGGACCCAAAATTACAATGTGTTTTCTCACGCATATAGCATGAGGAACAACCAGAAACCTACTAATCTAGTTATCTCTCTTCTTTCTTCTCAATTAGTGCTTCCTTCTGCACCTCATCTTTCTCAAAATCTTGGAAAGGAATATATATTATTGAAAAAATTCATGCTACTCATACCAAGGTATCCCTTTGGGAGCTCATCCAAACCTCATCCACATGTCATGGAATATTATAATATTCTTTAAGAAATATGAATGTCCCATCTCCTATGGGATAGGATAATGATATGACTTGTCTATCAGCTACCCAACACTTATAAGATTATGTTTCAAACCTTCAACATACAATACATCATCAACATTATTCTTCGCATCTAGGGAAATAGAACCTCTACCTTTGATCATACCACCAAAATTATCTCCCCATCTTACCATACCACCATCATACTTCTTAAGACTCACAAATTTTCTCTTATCACTAGTCATATGATGAGAGAATCCACTATCTATCACCCAATCATCCTTTTTGACAACTTGAGAAGCTAGGGCTTTCTCTTCAACAACACAATCGATAGAACTAAAAGTCATAGAATCTTCAAGCTTGGAATCATATTCTTTAATATCAATGAAAGAACTAGTAAATTTAGGATAATTAGACTTAGTACCTTCTTCCTTGACAACAATGAATGAACTAGTATGTATAGCTTTTGCGGGATCATTATCCTCATCTTTGATAGAAAAGAAAGTGAATTCATTATCTTCCTTATCGACTATAATAGATTCATCTCCATAAATACCTTCATCATCAACAGTAGCATAAAACTAAAATTTATTCACAAGAGTGAGTCTACTCTTCCATTTCTCAGCCCTCTCTGGACATCTAGAAGAAAAGTTTCCTATCTTATTGTATGAAAAACACTTGATAGGAAACTTTCCTTTATAATTACCAGTAGTAGCTCTAGGCATGCTCTTTGTAAATAGTACTTTTGACCTTTCAAGATCTCTTTATTCTTCTTCCATTTCCTTCATCTCCTCTCACATATTTCCATCCATTTATTTGGATGTCTATTACTCAGTTTTGATCTCTACATGTCCTTGATTGGTACACTAGCTTTGAATGCAGTCTCAAACTTAGGTAGTGCATCGCCAAATGTACTCAATTCAAAGGAAGTAATCTTACCAACCAACTTGTCTATTTTCACATCTGTCAATGTCCTAATCTCCTCAATGTCTTCAACTTTGTGACTATAGGTAGGGAGGATAGATCTTAGTACTTTCACAGCAATATCATCTTCTTCCAAGTTAACTCCAACACATATGATAGAAGTCACAAGCTCATTTACCCTAAGCATGTATGAAGCAATTTTTTATTTTTGGCGCACACATTTATGCACACATTATTACAACAACTTTTGGGATAGGTTCTTATTTACTATCTACAGAGGAGGGAGAACAACTCCCTGATCCTATCAATGTTTTGCACCTGAAGAAGTTCTATCCATGATGCCCGTTCTGTCTGGGGGCATCCTTTTGTACATAATTATTGATCCTGAAAAAATCTGAAAAAATGATATATTGTAAAAAATTCTAAAAATCAGAATTTTTTTTGAAAAAATGATCATCTTAGTGAAAACCTAGCAATAGGCGCTTTAATGTATCTTCAAAAAAATTATATATATTCCAAAAATACAAAAAATAAAAAAATTCAAAAAAAATAGAAAAAGTGCCTTGGTGAAAACCTGGAAACAGGTGCCTTAGTAGCAAAAATTTAAAAAAAATTATAAAAAGTCCTGAAAAAAAGAAAAGAAAAAATGAAAAAAAATAAAAAATGAAAAAATTGTAATAAAATCCAAGTGGTGAAAACCTGGAAACGGGCGCTACTTGAGGCCTTTGCACCCATGTTTCTTAGTGCGTGTCCTCGACACTTAGCCTTTCTCCATCATGCCTTGTCCTTGATGCCTTGGTCTGGAATTGGTCTTTGTCTTTGTCTAGGGGGCATAACTATGTTAGCTTCAGTCTCTTGGATGCGTTTGTCTTTAGGACGCCTCACAAATGGTGTTTTTCAATACCACCCCAACTATATTTTTCAATACAACCCTTGACATCAAGTGTTTTTTGACACTTATCGGTTTGGTCTTACCCCATTTTGTCATGTGGTCTTACCTTCTTGCAAGCATTCAATCCTTATCCTCAGAACTCAGTATCAGTTAACACACTTAAATTTTTAAACGCAACACTTAATGCTTGAGCTATGTCATGATCTTTTCTTTGTGTGCTGACTGTTATTGATTTTCGTTGAGTGTCGTTGTCTAATAAGTCTCTTCGGGATGCATAGCTAGAGGACTTGGGGCATGGGACATATTTTTATTTTCTTCCTGCTTTATGCTTCATTGTTTTGCACAACTGTTCTGCTAGTCATCCTGACTTCTATGCCTTGATACGAGCGTGGTTTTTCTATATTAAATTGGGTAAACTAACATCATAGTCATCTTGACCTTTATGTCTTTGATGCTTATGTTAGAATCTTTCCACATTTCAAATCCGATATACATCACATTCATATCTTCATAGTTGCACTCGTGACTAATGATGGTTGCGTGATGTTTCCGATATAAATCGCATTCATATCCTCATAGTTACACTTGTGACTAGTGATGATTGTGTGATTTTCTGATGTCCGTTAATAATGGCCCAATGATGAAAATAAGTTCCTTAACATTCTCTAATGAATGATGAACACAAAGATCCTATGTTTGTTGCTCTATT
>MU224968.1:6618298-6634451 GCA_018584345.1 Thuja plicata
GGAGGAGAATTTGAGCACTCAAGCTCTCTTCTTGTTTTCTTTATTCTTGCATTCATAGCTCCTCATATAGATTAGAATCATGTTTATTTCCATAGATTAGATTTGCATTCATATTTCCTTTCATAGATTAAATATGCATTGTTATCATTTAGCTTATTTTCCTTTCATGCATTGCAATCATATATAGTAGATTTCATTTTCATGCATTTGAATCTCTCGTTTCATGGTGTATTTGCAATAGACACAACTAGGTCTATCTGAGGGCCTTAATTTTACATCTTTACACATCCATGACTAGAGAGCTATGGATCGATATTTGAGGCCTCATTCTTGAGCAACCTTGAATGGAATGATTCATAGAAGTGTGTCAACATTATGCACACAATTATTATCTTCACTCATCTTCAGACTTTCATACTTTTCCTTCAAGCTTTGCAACTTGGAAACCTTGAATTTCTTGTCTCCTTCATGCAAGGTCTGCAACTTCACCCATATCTCATTACCTGTCTCAAATTCATTGATATTGGTCATTCCAACATCAGTTAATGCACTCAGAAAATATTATTTTCCCTAATATTTGGTTTCGCATTTGTGATCTCTTGTGGAGTAGTAGGGTTTGAAAGATTAATATAATAATTCTTAGTAACCTTCCAACAATATTCATCAATGCATCTGAGATACACTATCATACATCTCTTCCACAAAGTGTAGTTAGTTCCATCCAACCCTGGAATGTCGTTCTTGTATGTTGCCATTTTTGGATCTCCCTCAAGTTGTTAAATTTTCTTCAAGGGACCATACTCTTATACCAATTGTAGTAAATAAGGAAGAAAGTAATTGAGAGGGGGGTGAATTAGTTGCTCCAAAAATTATAACTCTTTAAAACCCCTAAACCCTTAAAATTTAAAACTGTTATGCATAAAACCCTTATCTCTTATTTATAATGAAAAAAGCATGTATGCACAAATCAAAAAACATCCATAATGCATAACACAAGGATTTTTATCATGGAAACCCAAATTAGGGTGAAAACCATAGTAAGGCTTGAACCCACAATAAAACCAATACCTTGTTAGAAGTATAAGCTTATTACAAATGAGGAATGCACATGCATTTTGACACAATTCCTAGAGCTCATTGCTCAAAATTTCTTGGGCTCCAACCCTAAGGAAGACACATTGTCTTACAAACACAAACCAAACTACAATATGATGAATTTTTAAACTATATAGAAGCATCTAATTATGCCTTTGTCAATTCCATTGAAGTAAAATCAGATCTTTGTTGTAATTCTCTCTGACTCCTTTAGATGAGAAATTCAACCTTCACTGGATCTACACAACTACTTTACAAGAAATCTCTGGCATCCATGCTCAATTCTTCTCTTGCGCAACCACACTCTTTTCCCTAATTCATCAACCCTTTTATCAAGAATAGGTTGGAAAAAACCTAACTTTCAATTTTCATTTTACTACACCAAAATTAATGACCCTGATCAAAGAATTTCATCCAAACATAGCTTAGATCCTTCATAACCACCTCGTGATCATAACTCTTCCACAAAATGTTTACCGATCACCCATAAAACATTTTACTGATCATGTCAACCAAGAACATAAGAAAACTTATCACCAAATTGAAATTCCCTTGAAATCTCATCACCTTGACCAATGTAGACTGGCAAATCATCAGGAACATAATCCAAGAATACCCGTAGCCATTATGAATTTCAAAAAAAAATCAAATCCATCCAAGCTAACATATTTTCATCATTTTATGATATACCCCTGTATAGTCAGAAAATGGAAGCACTTCCATTGTAGAATATTTTATCCTTTCAAGTAAGTGGTTTGGGGTCATGTCAAGCACCTTGAATCGGTCTCTGACTTGGATTTTCCTTTTCCACCTATTATGCCCCATTTCCCACTTTTCTCTAGCCTGTTTCTGGCATCCTAAACTACAAAACTAAGATTTTTGACCTTAGGGTCAAAATTGACCTTTCTCGGTCAAGGTCAACCTCAACCATGACCTAGGTCAAGGTCAACCTCGACCTTGTCCTAGGTCTGAATTGATATTTTTCTAACCCAGGGTCCAGATTTCAAGTTTATGGGGTTTCCGAATGTCGGGCTTCAGAAAATTTCATTTCCCACTTCCGGGTCGGCTGTTTTGGGTTCCGAAATGATGACTCTTGAAATTATATTTAATATAGGTCCTCTTCTAGGGATATAGGTTTAATTGGAATTTAATTCTCCTATGTATGCCTCTCTATAACATTGTTCCCTAGATACATATATAAGGAAGCCTTCTCCTCTCATTTTCTCTAAGAATGGAGAACCATCTAAGACTTAAGAAGTGAAATCTAAGGGTGAAGAAGAAAGATTTGAAGCAAGCTAAATATCCATTCAAGCATTCATCTATTCTCAAGAAATTGATTCATCAAGGAGATCCATTGGTAGCCATTGGAGGATTCAAGCTCTATGGACCCTTCTTGTTGAAGATTTCTCCATCCATATTCCTCCAAGCCTCTTCCTATTCCAAGATCCATTCAAGATTGGTGTTAAAGATACAAAGAAATTGATTTGAGACATCCTACATTCTACATTCTACATTATACATCTATTTGGTGCATACATACTTGTGGATCCACGGATTCAAAACTGCCACAATGGTTTCCATACAAGCAAGGTGAATTTGTTCATTTACTTTGTTTTACTTATGCAATTTCAATTATACTTTGAGTTTAATTCCAAAACTGGGGTTTGACCAAGGAAAACCCTTCCCTCCCAACAAAAAAACCATTTTTCTTGTAGGGATAGGTCTGGAACAATGAATTGGAGTGCAGATTTGGATACCCTTTTTGGAAACTATCGGGATCCAGAAACATATTTTCTGTCAGATATTTTAGGTCATAATCGAAGGTCGATTCTGCCCTAGGTCGAAATAAGAGGTCGATTCTTCCCTAGGTCAAAATCGGATATTGAGGGTCAAAAATTAGAACTGAGCCAAATCAGAAAATGATTTCTGGGTTTTGTAGATCTCATAGTTTCAGTTTAGGAGTGTCGAAGTCAACAGTTTTTGAGACCGTCGAACAGGGTTTTTAGCAAGTTATTTTTTTGGAGGTATGTATTTTATTCCATTTTCCTTTACAAAAATTTCTATATTTACACCCCTTATCAATTACAATTAAATGTAAGGTAGATAATATGTGCATAGGGTCACTTCTATGAGCAAATATCCATTGTTCTAAACCCTATCCATATTTTATCCTTTATATTTTGGTGAACCCGTGATAGACAACTCTTTCTTCTTGTTGTTAGATTTACATCTTATGTTAGATCTTACACGCATTTAAAAGTAGATTTCTTTTATGCTCTTGCATTTATATGTCAAAAATAAATAAAAATCACAAATTTCTTTATAAATACAAAAACATTTACATTTTTCATGCTTGTAATATTACTTTGTGTTCAACATGTATGATTTTTGTTTTGAATACTTTGATGAGGCTTTTGTTGCAAAAGAGGATAGATCCCCTAATGAGGTACATGGAAGTGAGGATGAAATTTGTTTGAATAAGATCTCCATGGATCCTATTCCTATTTCATCCTCCTCTACAACTTCTCCAATTGACCTTTACCATAGGGTGTGTGCATGGTTACCTTCATGTTCCACTGTTTGCAACATTTATACACCTAGAAAGACTTCATTTAGTGTGTGTGATGTTGCTTTTTCCTCTCTTGTATTATCTTGTAAGCATATATTAGAGCAAGCAGATGACTCTAATATTTATCTTTATGGAGATGAGTTGAGGATTAATGTTAATTCTTCTCCTAATATATGTCTTTTCTATGAGCCTACTTTGGAATATAATTTACCTTCTTTCCCCTTTAGGGATCAAGCTTTAGTGATTTATGGCGCTCCTACAAGGTGTTTTATTGATAGGGATGATAATCCTCCTATTTGAGATGAACCTTTGGATTTGGATGTTGATTACTCTCTTCCTCATGAAGTCATTGTGGATTATTCTACTTTTAGGGATGAACCCTTGGACAAAGACAATTATTTATCCCCTCCTCATGAATATGCTTTGATACAAAAGGGTAATTTATTAATAGATGACATATTCATACATGATAGTGACTCTTTTTCTAAAATACACTCCCCTTATGGAGACATTTTAGAAAAAGAAGAAGACATTATAGATGCTTTACCTCCATTTGGGATTCTTTCTAGTGATGAGACATTAGCGGAGAATGATATGAATTTCCTTAATTCTCTCCCCCTTAGTGATGATCTTATGGAGAATCAAGATCCTACCTCATCTCCTCCTAGGATGTCTTCTTTGCGTCCTTCTTGTGAATATATTCATAGTCTTGAGACAACTAACATGGTTTATCCAAAACCTTTGTTGACTATTAAAGGTTGTCCTCGCATTACTATCAAGGGTAAACCTAGAGATCCTTTGGGTTTTTTTGATAACATGGATTTTGTTTCACATGCTTATCATACAAGGAATAACCCTCAACATAATCCGATGGTTCCTACTTCTTTACCACCTTATCTACCCATTCTTCCTCCTCCACCCCATCTTCCTAGCCAAATAAACCAATTGAGCAATACCCCTGCCAATATTTCTTTATGGGAGCTTCTTCAAACTTCACCTACCTACCATGAAGCCTTGCAAAAATTTCTAGCAACTCTTCCCACTCCACCTCCTAATCAAGTGAACATCAATGCCTTCTTACATTGCATGCATGCTACCCCGGGTCCTCCTGAAATTGTATTTCCTCAAAAGGATTTACCTTCTAAAGAAGTTCAGAATCAATATGATGCTCTTATGGTTGTTGTTACTATCAATAAGAGTATCATTCATAGGACCTTGATTGATAATGGATATGGGATTAATATATGTATCATGGACATGCTCAAAGTGATTAAATTAGATCTTTCAACTATTCAACCTGACAATGCTACTATACGTGGCTTTGATAACATTGATAAGAAAACTTTGGGCATCATTACCTTACCTATCAAAGTAGGTCCGGTCATCCTAAATACACCTTTTCATGTTATGCATGGACCTCTTAATTATAACCTCCTTTTGGGTAGACCTTGGTTTCATAAGATGCATGTTTTTCCTTCCACCCTTCACCGTAAAGTCAAGTTTATTCACAACAATATGGTGTATACACTTCATGTGGATGATGCACCAAATCCTTGTCTGAATATTCAAACCCACACTTTTCTAATAGCAATCCTTCTTCCTCTAGTGCTCTTCCTGGAGATGATTGGGGAACCTTCAATTTTAATCCTACCTTTATTGGAGAGTATAAATTTTCTAATCTTGATTTTATGAAGCAACAAAGAGAGTTTGAACAATGAGATTTTGCTTCTAATGCCTTTCGTAATAACTTTGTCGCTGCTTCTACCCACTATGAATCTTTCAAACCTACTAATGATGACATAGTGACTATTGAAGTTCCATTGACTCCTTCTGATATGGATTCTCCTTATGGTCTTGGTTATCATTTACTAGTTAAACAAGGATTCCATGGTCAAGAATGTGGTAAGCATAAACAAGGAATTCAAATGCCCTTACAGAATGGGGGGCATGAGCATTCTTATGGATTGGGATTCAATCCTCAACAACATATCAATGTTACCAACATCTCAAATAACACTTCAAAACATGATGAACCTATGAAGGAATTTGACCAAGAAGTTCTTTTGCCTAAACTTCTCCGTGCTAAGATGATTACAAGACCTAAACAAAAAAAGAAACGTAGTCCACACTTGAAGAATCTTCCTTTTTATTTGTATCATAGATTTCATGATCACTCTACAAATGAATGTCAAGCTTTACATTATAGTATTAGGAAGCTCATTGATAGTAAATTTATCTATATATCATGTGGCAATGAGTTATATTTCAATCCTATTTTCTCTAAATAACATTTATGTTCCTATTATGGAACTCTACATTATGTAAGCAATGTTGCCTAATCCTTGGGGGCTTGTTGTCTTCAATAGTGTTGTGAGAGATATAATAGGTCCCCTTTCATCTTTGTTCCTATGCTTTGGGGGGAAGGATGCCATCTCCTTCTTTTCTGTCTTTCTGGGATCCACTTTTCCCTTGCTTAAGCAATATTTATCTATTATGTGATGTCCAATCATACATGAAAATTTTGGTTTGCATTGAGGATCTATATCCTTGATCATAATCTATTTCGTTGTTTAACATTGGGTTTCCATGGTTGATGAATCTCTCACCCTGGAAACTGAATAGTGTGCTATCCCTCACAAGGGTTACTTTATCACTTCTTGGATGATATCTCTTTGCATTTGTCCCTTCCATGGCCTCATAGGAGCTGTGACCTTCTTGGCTTGGACTGGGTGTTATCTATGAATATTGTCTTGATGTTGAAGAAGGATTTATCCTTGTTCTTTTATTTCCTTAACATGTCAAAATAGTATGTATTTTTCCATCTTAAGGAGGGTGACATATATACAGCCTCCCTCATTCTATATTATGCATTATTCTAACCTTTTTTTTGTAGAATGTTAAATCCTCAGAAGCTAATGCTCATAAGTTGCTAAATCCTAAAGAGATACACATCTAATTACAATTCAATAAGCTAAATCATCTGAAGGAAACACACATAAGTTGCTAAATCCTGAAGAGATGCGTATTTTACAAATGTATTCCATGGTGATATAAGGATATGGATCCATGTGCACTTCATAAAATCTTTCAAAAGATGCACTACATACATGCACAAAGCCACCAAACAGCGCACAACTTTATGGGGTGACTATCAAGTGCTTTCTTGGTGGGCCATCTTATCCTTTTGTGGTTTATAGTGAGATAGACACATCTTACTGGGTGAGCTAACCACTCCTCTATCTCTCTCTTTCTCTTTGACTCGTGATGTCTCTCCTTATCATGATATTAGGGTTGATAAAGACTTAAGTCCCTGGGGGCTTGAAGATTCCTTTGTCCCTTTTTATTTCAATAAGATTATCTTTTCTTAATGATCTCCTTTACCAAGAGTTTGTATTGAGTCCATACTCTTGCTAAAGTGGGGGCTAAATGTATAGTCAAAAAATGGAAGCACTTCCATTATAGACTAGTTTATCCTTCCAAGTAAGTGGTTTGGGGTCATGTCAAGCACCTTGAATGGTTCTCTGACTTAGATCTGGCATTTCCCCCTGTTGTACCTTATTTCCCACTTCTCTCTAGCCCGTTTTTGGCATCCTAAACTGCAAAACTAAGATTTTTGACCTCAGGGTCAAAATCAACCTTTCTGGGTCAAGTTTGACCTCAACCTTGACCTAGGTCAAGGTCAACCTCAACCTTAACCTAGGTCATAATTGACATTTTTCTAACCCAGTGTCCAGATTTCAAGTTTACGGGGTTTCCGGATGTCGGGCTTCAGAAAAGTTCATTTCCTACTTCCGAGTCGGCTATTTTGGGCTCTAAAATAATGAATCTTGAAATTATATTTAATATAGGTACTCTTCTAGGGAGTTTTAATTGTAATTTAATTCTCTTATGTAGGCCTCTCTAGAAGATTGTGCCCTAGATTCATATATAAGGAAGTCTTCTCCTCTCATTTTCTTTAAGACTGGAGAACCATCTAAGACTTAAGAAGTGAAATCTAAGGGTGAAGAAGCAAGATTTGAAGCAAGATAAATATCTGTTGAAGCATTCATCTATTATCAAGAACTAAATTCATCAAGGAGATCCATTGGTAGTCATTGAAGGATTCAAGCTCTATGGAGCCCTCTTGTTGAAGATTTCTCCATCCATATTCCTCCAGGCCTCTTCCTATTCCAATATCCATTCAAGATTGGTGTTAAAGATCCAAGGCAATTAATTTGACACATCCTACATTCTACATCCATTTGGTGCATACATACTTGTGGATCCACGGATTCGATTCCACCACAAGGGTTTCCATAGAAGCAAGGTGAATTTGTTCATTTACTTTGTTTTACTTATGCAATTTCAATTATACTTTGAGGTTAATTCCAAAACCAGGGTTTGACCAGGGCAAACCCCTCCCCCCAAAAAACAAACCATTCTTCTTACAGGGTCAGGTTCTGAATAGCGAATTGGAGTGCTGATTCAGAAACCCTTTTTGGAAAACTATTAGGATCTGGAAACAGATTTTCTGTCAAAGATTTTAGGTCCGAATCAGAGTTTGATTCTGCCCTAGGTCAGAATTGGAGGTTGATTCTGCCCTAGATCAGAATCAGAGATTATGGTTCAAAGTTGACATTGACTTGAGGGTCAAAAATTGGAACTGAACCAGATCGGAATATGGTTTTTGAGTTTTGTAGATCTCACAGTTTTGGTTTAGGTTTGCGGAAATCAACAGTTTTTGAGACCGTCTGACAGGGTTTTTAGCAGGTTCTTTTTGGGAGGTATGTATTTTATTCCATTTTCCTTTACAAAAATTTCCATATTGACACCCCTTATCAATTGCAATTAAATGTAAGGTAGATAATATGTGCATAGGGTCACTTCTATGAGAAAATCTCCATTGTTCTAAACCCTATCCATATTTTATCCTTTACAACCCCCCAAGAACATTATCACCTTCCTTGTAATACTTGAAAATTCCTTGTGAACCTTTGGAATCATGAACCCTTTGAATGAAAGACACTTCATCATGTCTTGAACATATTCCTAGATGGATGAGAAAATATCTCAACCTTTTTACTTTCACAAATCCAATCTCTGCAAATTTGTTACACTGGTAGATAGTAAAGTAGCCAATCACCATCTGTAATCTTATAACTTACGCAAATTATCATGTCAACACTTGAAACTTGGTATGAGCCTAGTAAAAAGCCTCTACATCATCCCAAGAGGTGCATGACCCCTCATCCTTAGCAACCATTTCTCACCATTCCTCTAAACATATTGTTTCTCTAGAAAAACTGCTTAACAGACATGTTGACATCAATAACACATCCAAACTTCCCAACATCACCATAATTGTGGTCTTCCATATCGTAATTGTGGTCTTCCATATTGTTTAAATGTTGAAGCATAGTTTTGGGAAAATACTAAAGATAATGTAGATAATATTCACGCATTCCTTTAGTTGATGGATTTCCAACCAAAAAGTAATAGCTTTATAATTGAAACCATTGATATAGAAATGGATCCTTATAATGAAAAAAAGATTATCAAAATTAGAAAATGTCTAGAAGTTGATAAACAACATGAACATTATTTTCTTCTTCATGAATTCCCTAATATCGTTTCTTAGGCATATCTTGATATGCAAGGTATTGGTGCTAAAAATTTTACTCATGATATCATTTCACTTCTTGATGCTAAACTTGTGAAGCAAAATTACAAAAGATGAATCCTAAGATTTCTTTACATGTGAAGGTTGACATTGAAAAACTCCTTAGAGATAGTTTCATTTATTTGATATATTATTATCCTTGGGTTTTAAATATTGTTTTCATTGATAAGTATTAATTTCAAAGAGCTTAATAAATTCTCTTTAAAGTATTATTTTCATCTTTCAAACATTGATATGATAGTCAATTGTAAAATTGGTAATGCTTTATTTTCCTTTATGGATGGATTTCTAGATACAATCAAATTTGTATTAACCCTCAATATCAATATAAAATAACTGATATAACTCCTTAAAGAATTTATGTACCCAAAAATAAATAATACAAGTTTTGAATCGAGAAGAGTGGAAAAGAGGAGTTGAGGAAGGGTTTCAATTGGTGAATGGTTAGCACTATGTTTCCAGATCTATGACTAAGCTAGTTGGTGCGGATCCGAATGGGGGTCATCAAGAAAATTACTCTGGAGAAAGGAAGGTGGGTGGAGATTTAGAGGATGGAGACCCATCAACTTTTCTTTTGAAGCAGGGGGGCCATGTGGACCCAGAAGGTAAGTTTTATATTGATCTTGTCTTGCGTGGTGCTAACCTTCTTGAACATCCTCTTAAGTGTCAGAATACTATTCTTAATTCCCTCAATAGTTTAGCCTTTGTCCCAGAGAAGGAGATACCCTCCTCAGGACCTTCTAGGGTCAGACAGTGAGATAGGGTGCAGACTAATCATTGGGCTTCTCTCTTTGGTGTTAAACCTACTAAAAAATCAAGATTCCCTCATGTTAACATCATTTCTGAGACTAGAAATTGAAATTTTCTCATTTTGGTTCCAGATCAAGTGACTGATCATAATATTTCTATTATGGATCTTTCTCTAGTGAGCAACGTTTTGGGCCTTAAACCCAATATTGAGGTTGTGAGGGACTTTGTGAGGAAAAGGTGGAAATTCAAGGGTCAGGTTGAAGTCTCAGCTTTTCCAAAGCATTTTTTTTGTTCCTTGGATTTCTTTTGTGCTAAGGAGAATTCATAAGTTCTTTGGGGGCAGTCGTGGGTCATCAGTGAATCTTCCCTCTCCCTAAAATATTGGACTCATAAGATGAACTTTTCTAATGTGCTCTTTGGTGTTGTTCCTATTTGAGTGCAGCTCCCAAGACTCCCCCTGGAATACTGGCATGAGGATGTCTTTAGAGGTATATAAATATCATTTGGGGAGCTTCTTTATATAGATTCCATGATGGATACAATTAAAATAATGGTGTATGCAAGGATTTTTGTTGTTGTCGTTGTTCATTCTACTTTTATTCCTATCTCTACAAAGTTATTATCCAAGCTCGGCAAATGGCTGCAAGTTATTGAATATGAAACACTGCCATTTGTTTTCTTTGTTTGTAATAAATCAAGGCATTGGGTCATTACTTGTCCTTGAAAAGCCAACACAACCCTAAAATATAAGACCAAGGGGACAAAGATTTGGATTCCCAAATAGGTATCAGATAGTCATAAGGAAAGTGAATATGAACCCAAACCTATTGAATCCCTTCTTCAAGGAGAAGATGGTAATCAAGGGAAGAAGGATTATGTGTCCCTAGATAATGTCCATCTGGAGGAACGGTGTAGAGAAGATGAGGAAGGAAATAGTATCCACCAGGAAGCTAACAAAGGTAGGTATGAGGAAGGAAATATGTTAGAGGTACCAAATAATATGGAGATGGGCATGGGGAATAATGGTGTCAAAGATGACCTAGTTTCACATCCTAGAGAGGAATCTAAGGTTTGGATTCCCCAACCTTTTCCTTCTCATAGTTCTTTGTTTTTTATTCCAACCGATTTTCCCTCAGATACTTATGTGGTCATATCTACTTATCTAGAGGATTTAGGGGAGAAAAGTATTACTTGCAATATTTTTCTGAGATGGAACAAAATTTTGAAGCTATTGTTCAGTATTTGAAGAAGTGTCAGAGTGACACAAAATTATTTTGTAAGAAAATTTTGAGCTTTGAAGATATAGATATGGAAGAGGAAACCTCATCTACCCAGATTAATAGAAAGAAAAAGAAGAATATGAAAGAAACTTCATTAAGGATGTCTACAAGGAACAATTCTAAAAAGGATTGGGGAGTGACCAAGATCTTAAGGAGAAAACCTTATAAGTGGCATAGGGAGCAGGAATGTCAGCAAAGCATTGCTCATAAGATTTAGAGAACTATCCCATAAATCTTCCTATAGCTCTTCAAGTAAGAAATTAAATTCTTGTCTTGGAATATTAGGGGGCTTAATAGCTCCCACAAATAGGAAATTTTGCTTAATGTATCTAAGGATCATAAATTGGATATTACATTGATTCAAGAAAATAAGATGCAAAAAGAAAGGATTAAAAAAATTAAAGTTTTTAAGTATTGCAATATTCATGGAAGTAATTCAAAGGGTGCTTCTAGGGGTATTGCCCCTTTTTTGAATTCAAATCATATTAATGGTACCCCAGTTTGAGAGGATAGTAACTACGTGGAAACAAATTTTAAGAATATTAGGGATGGTTTTTTGGGGGTATACTCTAATATTTATTCTCCTAATAACAAAAATGTTACAATGAAATTTTGGTCTAATCTTTCTTCCTTCAGAAAAATGTATTTGAATGATATATGGATCATAATGGGTGAAATTAATATTCCTCTTCAAGAAAAAGGATAATTTTTGGGGCTCGCAAATTCAGTTGGATATTAAATTTGACTTGTTGGAGTTTATAAATGAATAAATTTTACATGATGTAGACCTTAAAGGAGCTTCCTATACTTGGATAAACATAAGACAAGGAAATTACTTAATTTAGGTGCAGCGGGACCGATCCCTTATGTCAAATGATTGGCTTCTGGAATACTACTTCTCTTTGAATGCCTTATCTCATATCAGATCCAATAATTATCTTATTAGCATTGTGGAAGACTCAATGAATAGTAAAATACATTTCCCCTTTAGATTTGAAAAGATGTGGCTTTCGCATCTCAAGCTTTATGATTGCATAAAAGAGTTGTGGAACATAAGAGTTGATGGTATTGTGATATTTAGGGTTGCGAAGAAGCTAAGGGGATTATCTTTCTCATGAAAATAATATACTGGAAAAATATCATAATATTACTTATAAAGAAAAGGTCTTCAAGAAAAAAAGATCTAGATCTCTGTGGCTCTCATTTGAGGACAAGAACACTCAGTTGTTTCATATAACTACTCTCAAGGACAAGGAAGCAAACAAAATTGACCATCTCATGAAGAAGGGAATCAGGATTGAGAAGGAAGATGAGATATGAAAAGAGGTATTTAACTTATTTTCTGATCTTTTGACTGCTGATAATAATTTGGATGGTGATTCCCAGAACTCTCTTATGGATTCTATTCCTAAAATTTTTAATGAAGACCATAGCAAAAGGCTTATGGATATTCCTTCTAGAGAAGGGATTAAGAAATATATTCTCTCTTTCGAATGCAAAGCCCTTAAATATAGGGATTCCAATCTATAAAGATAGGTTACTCAACCCTCCATAGGGGTATGACATTAGACAAGAATCTCTACACCTTCAAACTACTTTCTCTTATCACTCACAACAAAATCACTAAACACATTTCATTGTCCAATCGTAGATCAAAACCCAATCTTGCTTTGATCCTCATGTTTCCATTTGTGTGCAAGGAAGGAAACCTTGTTGTTAGGGAGTGGACCTAGTTTTCTTTTCCTTCTATTACCTTATTTGGAATAGACTATAGGGTTTCTTCAGTCAGAAATATCCCTAAGTCAAAGGACAATATTTAAGCCCCTTTTAGGCCTGCCCGATTAGTACCCCTATCCAGAGGGTTTTATAGGAACAACTCTAAAAAATTCTAAAGGACCCTACAAAAATATCATATATCATGACACCCTTTATGATGATCTAGAAAACCCCCAAAGAAGAGATCTCAAACCCTTGATTCAATCTCTGAACCCTATTAGGCCTATGAGACCTAATAGCCCTAATTATCCCTCCTTTGCAAAGGAAGTCTTCACCGGTTAGATCCCAAGGCTAAGATAGTGCTTGAGACATATCCTTAGATGTCCAAATACAACTTCTCCACCATTATATTTGATCAATCCACTCCCAAAGTATTCATGCACACTTAATCCACTAAAACTGTGACAAAGCACATAGTGATGCTTGGCCTAGGGCTTGATGTTGAAATTGGTTGACAATGACTTATAGCCCCTAAAATATAGAATCCTACAATAAATTTCCCTAACTTACGTTCCTCAAGTGGTCGTAGTGATCCACTTGTGAGGGTTAAAGTTAGGGTCATTTTAGAATGAAATCCTTATACTATTTTTCGGGTGTGTGCCAGAGAAACTAGTATAAACTTCTTCAAATGGATTGAACCAAACCCCCAAACTATGTTATTCAGAAAGGTATCAAATTTTAATTCTTCACCATGTAACTCTCTTAATCAAACAATTAAACTCAAGATTCCAAAAACCATGAAATCTCATTGAACAATGAAAAAACCAGAATTGTCTTTATTATTTCATCAACACCAAAAAGTTGTACATCTCCTCCTTCCTTGATTGAATTGAATCCAATAAATTATATATATTCCTTTCCTAAGATTCCCAACTATTTTTCAAAAAATTTAGACCATTGGAGAAGTTTGAAGGCTGACAACTTCCAAAATGCAACTTTTGCAATTTTGCATCTTTTTGAGCAACTTTTGTTCTTAATGCATTTCATGCATTTGAAGACAACTTATGGACCCCAAATGGATACAAATGACACAAGACCTTCTAAAAAAATTTCCTAGACTATATTTTTATCCATTGAACAAGGTTCACCAAGTGTCTTATAAGAGTGGCCTACTTGTCAATTGGTCTTACAGATGGATCTAATAATCATGAATGGATCTTTTGATCCTTAAGAGACCTAAAACCTATCAAACCTTAGTTCTTATTCATTATCTAGGGGTGATCCTACACCATAATCCACTAGATTTTTTTTATCTCAAGTCCCTCTTGAGAGTAACTCTTGAAGTGTAATCCCATGCTTGGTAACTGTGGATTCATCCATCCAAGTGGCATCCAAATCTTGTAGCCCTATCCATTTCACTAAGTACTCCTTGTAGGTTTTTTTCCTAGTTTGTTTGACCACCTTGGAATCCAACACTTTTGTAATTGCATGGTTTTTCTAGGAAGGGAATCCTTAATTCATTCAACCCGTGTGTCTTCATTATCCTACAAGGAAGAGTTAGAACTTGCATCACCCTTAAAAGGTGTGAGATTACAAACATTAAAACTATGAGAAATGGAAATTGTATTTGGTAGGGATATTTCATATGCATTCTCCCCAAATTTATGGATTATCTGGAAAGGTCCTATCTTCCTCATCTGAAGTTTTATGTGTGGCCCTTTAGGCAATCTTCCCTTATTCAAATACGACCAAATTTTATCACCAACTTTGAAACTAATATGTCTCCTTCTTTGATTTTCTTGCGCTTTATACTTCTTTGTATTTGTCTTCAATGTATCCCCAAATTTTTCATGTACCTATTTAATCCATTCAGACAACTCTTATCCTTGTGCACTTATTTTGAAGTCATTAGGTAATTCTCTCAACTCCATCACCCCTCTAGGATGCATGTCATAGTTTACTTGAAATGGAGTATTCTCTGTGGTTTTGTTGACTGTATCATTGAATGCAATTTTTTCTTGAGGGAGGATTAAATCCCATGTTTTCCCATACTTCTTTGTCAAACATCTTAGTATCTTTCCCAATGATCTATTCACCACTTCAGCCTGCCCAT
Source organism: Thuja plicata (assembly GCA_018584345.1). Taxonomy (NCBI): domain Eukaryota; kingdom Viridiplantae; phylum Streptophyta; class Pinopsida; order Cupressales; family Cupressaceae; genus Thuja; species Thuja plicata. Next base: position 6,633,481 of record MU224968.1, read on the forward strand.
CTGTTTGGGGATGATAAGCAAAACTAAAGGAAATATTTGTCCCAAGATTTTTTCTAAAGGGTTCTTCATAAATGCCCTTGAAACTTCACATCCCTATCTGATATGATTGAAGAGGGTAGACCATTTATTCTTACTACTTGTCTAAATAATAAGTGCATGATGTGAGATGCATCATTATTTGATATACAAGAAACAAAGTGAGCCATTTTACTAAATTTGTCAACAATGACAAAGATTCTATCAAATCCTTGTCTAGTCCTAGGAAATCCTAAGACAAAATCCATGCTCACACTATCCCAAGGTTTTGTGGGAATTGAGAGGGGTTGGTACAGTCCTTCTTTTGTTCTTACCCCCTTTTCGCTTTAACATATTATGCAAGGTTCTGTAACCACCTAAATTTGGTCTGTCGCAACTATGGACCCTATTTGCCCTAAGTGTGATCATACCCTCGATTTATGTCCAAACGACCTTGTTACTGCTTGGCATAATTCTTTTAATCAATTTAATATCCTGGGTGATTTTTATAACTGATTTATATTAACTATTATAGCCATACAATTCAAATCAATTTCGACCAATCAAATCAAATCAAAATCAAACATGGCTATAGTATTTACTTATAAAGGAATTAAATAAATCCCTAAATCAAATACCCACTTGTAATTAACCCATTCCCCTAGCCTATTTAATTTAATTAAAATGGCTATAGTCCTCTAATTATTAAAAACCAATTTCATTGTTTAAATAATTAATTCCTATATTAATAAATGAATTAAATAAGTTTATTTCATTTATTAATATTCCCTTAAACCCCATCTCAACCACTTCTACCCTGGGTTCTAAACCTTCTCAACCCATTCACCCATGCTAATCTAATCCTAATCCTAAATTCTTCTCTAACCCACCTCCTAATGTTGTCACATTCCATTAGGGAATGATTAACAACTCAACCCACTTAGGAGAGTCAACTT
>MU224968.1:6634677-6648911 GCA_018584345.1 Thuja plicata
TTCTATAAATAGAAGCCTATTTTGAGAGCAAATAAGCCTTCACTTGAGATTAGAAATACATTGTTATGCTGTTAAATTCACTCTAGATTCATATTTCACCTATTATCTCATGCTAGTTTATAGTTCTTATTTCATCTTTTAGAGCTAGATTGCATGTTTTATTGTCNTTTAGCTTGTTTTTAAATATAAAATCCTTCATGCTAGGTTGTATTCGTCACTGATTCATAGCATATTCTGAGGACTAATATGTTGTTAATCACACTCCTCCTAGTTAGCAGGCAATAGGTCAGTTTTAGTGGGTTTACATGCTTTTCTAACCCTTTTGGACTAATATAATGATCTATTGAGTGTTTGTGTTGATTCTGACAGGTACCCATTTACACACACACAGGTTCTATAAACTTTCTAACATTTGTTTGTACCTTAGGCCAATGATAATCTCTCCTAAGTAATTACAATGTTTTTTCAATGCCAAAATGTCCTCTTAAGGTACCATAATGTTTCTCTTTTATCATATTTTCCCTCATTGAGAATTTTCAAATGCATAGTTGACCCCCTTTGAATAAAAGTCCATTTTGAATCAAATATTCAAAATATATTGTATTATATGCTTAGAGAGTGTGGAACAAACCTCATAGATGTCACCAAATTTTGTATCTCCTTTGTATAAGTCCTCGAGGGCATCAATACCTGTTCTTTGCACCTAGATTTATTGTACCAAATTCACCCTTCTACTGAGAGCATCTACAACTTTGTTTTTTGTTCCCTTCTTGTGCTTGATTGTGAAGGTGAATGCTTATTGTTTTTCCACCCATTTCATCTGTCTGATACTCAATTTTTCCTTCCCATTTAAGAAACTTAGGGCATGATTATCGGTAAACACAATAAAGTCTTTTGGTAAGAGGTAGTGCCGCTACTTCTTAAGATCCTACACCATAGCATAAATCTCAAAGTCATAGGTGCTATACTTTTTCTTGGCTTCATTTAATTTCTCAGAGAAGAATGCCATAGGCCTACCTTCTTGGCTAACCAATGCACCAATAGCCACATAACTAGCATTAGTTTCAACAATGAAGAGTTTTTTAAAGTCAAGACATGCCAAAATAGGGAATTGTGCCACTCTTCCCTTAAAGTATTCAAAGGTTTCATCTACACTGGTTGTCCATTCAAGCTTTACTTTTCTTCACCCTTTTATAGTGTCTAGCAAAGGTGCACAGATATGACTAAGGTACCCTTTGAAATCACAAAACCAAGAAATGTCAAATCTTATTACATAAATACACATTTTTCCAAGTTAATTGACAATTTGTGTTCATGTAGCCTCCTTAGGACTATATCTAGATGTTATATGTGTTCTTCCTTGGTCCTACTATAGATCTGAATGTCATCCAAGTATACTACAACAAAATTTCCAAGAACGATATGTAGCACTTCAGTCATCAACCTCATGAATGTGTTAGGTGCATTGCTAAGGCCAAATGGCATAACAAGCCATTCATACAAACCTTCTATGGTTTTAAAAGAGGTCTTTCACTCATATGTTGGCCTAATTTTGATTTAGAGATAGCCTGTCTTAAGGTATATCTTGGAAAAGTAATATTCACCTACTAATTGATCCATTATATCCTCAATTCTTGGATTTAGAAACTTGTACCTAATTGTGATATTGTTAATTATTCTTGATTCTATGCATATCATCCATTTTCCATCCCTTTTAGGGTCTAGCACACTAGGTACTATGCAAGGGATTAGGCTCATTTGGATTAGTCCTTTATACAATAATTCTGACACTTGCTTAGTCACTTCAGCACTCTGATCAGGGGTTACCTTGTATGCTTCTTTGTTAGGAAGGAAACCACTAGGGATGAAGTCAATTTGGTGGAAAGTTTCTCTGAAAGGTGGTAGTTCATCAGGAAAATCTCCTGCAACTATGCCCTCATACTTTTTTAATAGTGTATCTTTCTCCTTAGGTGCCTCCTTGTGCTTTATTTTTCCCTTAGGTTTCATAACAAAATCATACCCTATCTTAGTCTCCTTCAAGGTTTCTATCATTTATTTTTCCCTTACTAGCATTATTATTGACTCTATTTGTTTATCAACCTTAGGATCAGGAAGAGGTTACATGGTGTATACATGACCATTCTGTAATCTTGTAAGTATTCTTCAACCCATCATGTTGGGATTTTAGATCATACTGCCAAGGGCTACCTAGGAGAAAATGACAGGCATCCATGTCTACAATGTCACATAAGAGCCTATTCTTATAGTCCTCAATTGATAAATCTACCCAAGCCTTCTCAATGATTAGTTTTTGTTTCCCTTTGGTGAGCCAAGATACTTGGGATGGGTTGGGATAGGCTAATCTCTCTAATTTCAATTTTTCTACCATCTCCTTAGATACTATATTTTTAGTAGATTCAGAATCAATGTAACAAGTTTACATACCTTTCCATGGATTTTATAATGTTATGAAGAGTGTCTTCCTTTCTAGAGGTTCTCGTGTCATGGGTACTTGAATGAGGGTCCTCTTCATCATGAGGCGCACTCCTTCTTCTAGCTCCAACTACCTGTTAGGTAATTTCACACATTGTGTATCTTCTTGAATGAAGTTTATCCTTTTGTCTCCTTGAATATTGGACCACTCTTTTCAGGACATCTATGAGTAGGGTGGCCCACTTGGTTATAGTTTTAGCACCTTGGAGGACCACCATTTCTTCCTCCAAATCTACCCCTACAATTTGATATTCTTCCTCTATAACTTCGTCTTGAACTGCTCTCTCCTATTTTTTCTCTACTAGAATCCGCTTGGAATCTGAAATTTTGTCCTCTTCCACTAGAGGCTCATCTACCTCTGTCATTTCTTCCTCTTCCTCTGTTATGCTGCTCCTATCTTCTCCTTATCTTTTCTTCTACCTTCAATGCTAATTGTTAGCACTTTTGGACTCTATCAATGTTGGAGAAATTTAACTCATCCTAGATGTTCATCCTTAGACTATTTAAGTATCTAGCCACCTTCTCAACTTTACTTTCCATTGTCTTTGACCTCACGAAAATATTTTAAGATTCTTCTTTATAGTTAATGAGATTCATCTCCTTTTGTCTTAGGTTTTGTCTTCTTTTATGAAGTTTCACTTCATAATCCTCTGGTACATAGGCCTCCTTGACCTTAGTGACCATCGCCTTCCAAGAGGAAATATTCTTCCCCTCCTTCACCCTTTCTCTTTGGATGAAGTGTGACCAAATTAATTTTACACCTTTCATCTTTCATTTTTCTATCTTGACTCTTTGATTCTCGAGGATATCATCACTTCCAAAGAATCTCTCCTATGCATCGACCCATTCCATGACCAAGTCTGGGTCCATCTTTCCACAAAACACTGGAAGATCTAACTTACTGTCTATAGTTCTCCTAGCCACCAACTTTGGGGCATTCATAAGGTATCTATGTTCTACAGGAACCTCTTCTTCTTCTTCCTGCTCAGGGGTCTCCTCTTCTTTCCCCATTTTCTCTCTCTCAAAGTATCCTCATTCCCTCCTATCAACTCTATCTTTCAAACTACTTACCTTTTCTTTCAAACCTTATAATTTTTTGGCAATTTCAGCATTGGTTACCCTTGTGGGTATTCTTGTAGCCTCTTCTCCCTCTAAATCATGTACAAACATGTTTACAAAATCACTTCTCCTTGGGCTTCTCCTAAGCTCTGATACCACTTGATGCAAAGCCCTTCAATATAGGGAGTCCAATCTTCAAAGATAGGCTACTCAACCCTCCTTAGGGGTATGACCTTATACAAGGGTCTCTACACCTTCAAACTTGTTTCTCTTATCACTAACAACAAAATCAATAAACACATTTCATTGTTCAAGCTGTCATGCCCAAAAATTTTACTAAGAAACACAACTTATTTTTTATTTTTATTTTGTTTATGAGCTCAGGTATGAACACACACTGTATATAATAATCATATCTCATTGTGTAAGAAAAGAATGTATCTAACTAATGTATGTTAAGTTATTTTTGTTTGCAACAACAAAAAAATAAAGTTAACTATATTTTCTTCTTATTGTAGCTACTTGTTGTTATGGAAATAAATTTATTCAAATATATTTTGTTTTGGAATACAGCTATAACATTATAATTAACAACTTAGTGATGAAATATATTTTCTTTTATGGAGTATTCCTAGCAATAGTGAAATGAATTTTTGAATACTAACTCATTTTGTAAACAACGGAGCATAAGGAGAAACAAAACTTCCATATGTATACTTCTTTTTAATATGAAAAAGCTTCAATACAACTTTCATTCAACTTCATAACCAGCAAGTAATCCTTTTATTTTAACCTCATATCAAACTTTCAAAAATTTATTTGTTTTTCATAGTTATGTATACAACAATATCACACTCAATGAAATACAAGTTTCACAAATGATCACAAAGAGATGACCCATGCTTGATGAACATTTCATCTCAAGGAAATTCTACTTTATGTAACAAAGGACAAGAGCACTAATAGTTCCCACAATAAGCTTTCATTACACCATATTCATATCTCTTACTTTTCAATGTGCACACCTGCAAATAAAGTTTATAACATGACCATGGGAGCTCATCTCCCAACCTAGGCCTCTAAGAGGCCACCCCTGATCTTGGGGAACCAAGGAAAGGCAATTTACACTCAAACAAACTAGCTACAACATTGAAACAATATAAATAAATAAACTCCCTTCCAAGGTTTAACACAAGGAGTATGAAGTAAAGCTTCCCAAGGGTGAAGGTGGACCAAGTACCTCAATGGGAGAATAAGGTAATAAAAATAAAAATCCTTCAACAAGGCATTCTTCTTGCACTTTCACAATGAGGCATAACATCATTTCTCTCACAGTATGCATAATCATATGGCCAAAAACCCTCATGACTCCAAAAACACAAATGCTTCAGCCTACCATTGACCCCATAATCCATGGTGCATCCCTCTCTCCCCAGGAGAGAGACTCTACACCAAGAGAGGATGCCTTATTACCTTCACCTTGAAGGCTACTCTACCCTCCCAAGGGTGATTGTTTCCTTACACAATCCCATACATACAACATTTACCACACACACATAGACACATCTTTCACAACACAACAAGAACTATAACATCAAATAAGTGCAACAAAAACATGATGTAAAATCAACATATCTACACACAAAGCTACTATCAAATACAATCTTTCTTTCTTTCTTCATAAAGACATATGAAAAAAAACCATTAATGGAGGACAGAGATTGAGGCCACCAACCTTGAAAACTAGAAGTTATGGTAAGAGTTGTAGAAACTTTCTTTCCCTTTTTTATATTCCCCCCAAATCTTCCTTCATTCACTAGTTGTATCTAAAGTTAGTGAATGGGTGTTGAAACTCCCAACAATGGAGGGTCTCCACTAAAAGGGCGTCTACACAATCCCCTAGAAATTTCTTGGAATAAGTTAAGTCTCCTATTGGTTTGGTCTTCCCAAAACCTCTTACAATCTTACTAAAAATGGGTCTTAGAAAAGGTAACTCAAAAAGTGGGCAAAGTATTTGCATCCGAATGGAGGGGTTGTCTAACCAAGACCATGCTTCCAAAAGTTGATTTTCATCCATCTTGAAAATCCAACTTTTGGAAGGTTCTTCAAGTCAAATATGAGTTTCCTTGGGTTAAAAATGACCCTTACCCATAGGTATACCAAGTGGACTTCCTAGAAATGGCCCAAACTCAACCCTAGATGCATTTTTGACCTCCCAAAAACTCACTTAAAGATTCCCCACGAAATTCAAATGAAGTGGTCCTACATCAAGCTCTCTAACCAACATGTTTACATGGGAATCTTATTTGGTACTTACCTAGGTTGGTGGTCATCCAACCCTCAAGTGGACATGTCATTGCCACATGTTCACAATGCAAGTGTCAAGTGACACCACACCATCACACATTACAAAGACACATGGCATATCCACTTGGACCTGTACACAAATTTAAAATTATAATTAACAATAACAATGAACATACATTCAATCATATAAAAATTATGATTTAAGAAAATTACAACAAGGTTTTTTCTCTCTTTAAACAAAACCTTGGCTTGGACCGATTTCACATAGGCCTAAATTTGGTTCCCTGATTTATTGCAATTGTCAAATTCCTTGCAAACTAAATTCAAATATCTGTAGTCCAAGAAATCACAAATATATAACATATATGAAATGACCATCAGATAGACATTTACAAAACATCTACATCATCATGTAACTAGTTTGGGATTCACATAACATGATCAATTTAGCTATTTCACTCATGAAATCATTTGCACACATAAACAACATTTATGCATCCAACTTTCAATTCACATTAGAAACCACATTTCATTACAATTAAATCCAAGTCTCCATTTTCTAATTAATCCCATTACATCATCATAATAGTAATCTAATTTCACCAAACACAATGCATGTAATAATAACTCTTCATAGCATTGTCATGCTAACCATTTAATTTACCCAATCTAATTCTATTTTGCATTATCCTATTAATCATTAAATGAACATCTCTACATACACAATCACGACTCAACTCAATTATTCAATTCATATTTTCATATAAGTAATCTTTAAGAACCTAACATTTATCAGAATCACAACTCATCCTATTGCGAACACCACTTCCTTATTTTGAATCAATACACACAAATACAATACTCAACTACATTTCTATAAAAAAAATTAGTTAAACCAATTATCCTTACTGCAACATAATGCATCAAAGAGTCTTCATCACGGGTAAGGGGATAAATAGAGTACATCAAAATCCAGTCTGAACCAATAAGGTATAAATCCATAATGTAACATAAATAATTCACATATTAGGTCCATCATAAGGATAAATGAATTTTTATGACAACCTAGGTAGGGTCTCTCAAATACCAAGCACAACTATAGTAGTAGTCTCTGGATAAGGCAAGGCTAAATTGAAAGGAGTGATTCACATAAAGGCCTTTAACAATAACATAATAGTATCAAAAGATCATCTCAAACAGTCATATCATAACATAACAGAATCTCACAACACATCTCAAGTCTAAGGAAGGTCACAAAAATCCAGTAGAAAAGAGATCACCCCAAGGGTACCATCTCCCAAGGTTTCAATATAGACATGAATAAAAGATTAACTCCCCTCCCCATTCTTCATGATGTCAAACATAGAAGGGGAACAAGGGAGGCTCTACATCATCCCCCCAAAGACTAGGCTTACTCCTGGAAACCGATGCATTAAACCAAAGGTAGCACACCAAGGTGTGGAAATATTACCTAATCCAAATGTGAGTACGTATATCGGTTATTTCCTTCACATTAACTCAGGACATACCCATTCCTAATCCATCCAACTAGATATCAGCTAGAGGAAATTATCACATACAAAAGGGTATCAACACTCTCACAATGACATTAATCCATAATACAATGCAAGCTAGAAAACACATCCACTAAGGTCTTGGCCATCCAAAGAACAACACAAACCTCACTACTCCATCAGGGTGCATCCAATAGAGAACATTTCCCTCCAAGTTCCTTCTTTATTTGAAGAGTCAAGAAATCAGAAATATTATGAAAAAAATTATCTTGATTAATAGTAAGGTGCTACCTATATCTATGAAAAAGGTGATTATTCTCTATCCAATTGTACTCTTCAAAGGGATACCATCCCCAACCCAAGTGTTCTGAAGGAAATACTCATACCTAAAGATTCCTCTTGGAAACAATAGTACTTACCGAAATAGAGGCCAAACTATACTCCTTCCATTCGAAGAGATAAATACTACAACAGTGGTTCCTAATGTAGGAGAAATGTGATAATAGAGCGATGAGAGATCCTTCTTCTAGGGAACATGATCACTTACCTGATGGACCCTAGTCTTATCTTATACTAGGTGGTAATGGATCCAAAAAGTGGACATCCTCTTACTCGCATCTTCACACCAACTCAATAGAGGGTAATTTATCCCTAAAAATTTCATGCTCCTCCATCCCACTGCTAGGAATGTCGCTTAACAATCTATTCTCTGGTACCACAAATCTCTAACACAGAGTTTCACCAAGATTGAAAAGGTAACCTAACCAACACTTAATAATATTGATATATGAAGATAAGGGTGTAATCGTTACATCGTTACAAGATCATCAAGGTCCACCATCTGGACCAAAACTCACAAGTGGACTAAATCATTCCCAACTATTCATCATAGTATTTCTAAGGAAAGGGAACATCACAAGTCCTAACTCACTTCAAGAGAAAGAAGGAACTCTACAGAGAATGCACGCTAGAGCTTAATGTCGGGATTTCAACCCTTGACCAATTATGATTAAGATATGCAAGGCCATCAATAGGAGTAACATCTATAAACCGATTCTAATTTTTTTTTTACACTGAAGGAGATTGTTGGAGCATCCAATTATCCTTTAACTATAATAATCATGCCACTATAGTCCTCCTTTCATGATACATACTTACCAAAAATCACATAATGTGGTATGCACACCCATTCATGGCCAAATTCAATTTGTGTGTTTGGAATAGCTTGTGCCACCATGAATTAACATTATTATCGATGGGACTCCCTTTCAAATTAAAAATAATTTGCAACCGTGCTACATCCCTAAAATAGAGTTTGAGACCCCATCTCACAAGTTTAGTATTACCCAATGAGACAAAATGGTACATTCTCCTTGGTGTTCTCCCTTATACACACTATCAATGACTCACATTGGGCCTGCTATAGTAACAAAACATAGGACTTACCAGTATAAGACAAAATTTAGAAAAGTCACCATGATAAAAAAGTAAAACCCAAATGGGGAAATAAATAATTTCAACAGTTAATATCAAAATGAGCTCATTTCAACAATTAATCCACGGTGAAAACCATCATAAGAAACAAATACAAAATTTGGTGACTAATTCCAATTCAAATAAATACCAAAAAGATGCTATCCTGCACAACATGTGGAAAGTTCCACTAATAAAATAAAGAAATTCAGAAATTCATTCACAGGACAATGCAACTGAAATTGAATACATTAGAGGGAGTATCCACCAAGGATTCTGAGGGAAACAGTACTTAGTAACCTCTAGGAACATACCCAATACTCACCTATCAAGAAGTGTACCTCACCTACGCATCACCATACTTCCAGTAACTAAAGAAATATATGGATTAATGCAAGCCTCATTTTTCTCGCTCACATGATGCAATACTCTCCATTAAGCAACCTATGTTGAAGTACCCTCACAGGGTTGCAACGTAAGTTATGAAATCTCTGAGGGGGTGCTCACCGATCTACATAAAGTCTGACAAACAATCACAAGGGTTCTTCTCATCACTAGGGTAAAACTTTATATACAAGCCCCAAATTGGTTTCAATAGTTTGACACCATGTAAAACTCTAATATTTTGGTACCAAACTCTAATCCACACCAAGAATAGTAGTTCTTACATTCTCAAGGGTATAATTGCACATAATGCATGATAAAAGTGAGGTCACAAGGAAAAGATACTAGGCACTCATGATGCCACCAATAGGAGTAACCCATCAGGATGTCGCACGTCTAAAACAATAACACGTCCTTTCCCCATAAATTAGGACTTACCAAGCACTCTTGGGTCCATGATCATTAGCCCAATGACCTAGCACCATAGATAAATAATTATCCATCAAAATAGATATCTTCTTCTATTATTTTATGAAGTGCATACACATCACTCTATACACGGAAAGCTTAATAATACAGAAATTTAAGGGTTCCAAGTACAACCTGATTTCATCTTATTCCACTTACACTGCTACAATAATGAAGTATGTGTAGTACATCACATTCCTTAAGGACAAATTCAAGTCTTTCAAGCCTCTTAGGGACACCGTAAATAAAATGGACCTCATATGGTCACACAAACAAGCAAGCTACTCAAGGGGTCCTAAGCACTGGGGTCAACTCAATAATACAATTTATCAAGCTAAACGAGTGGCATCACTACCACAATGGCTAAATAATCCACACCACTGACCACATAAGGGTCACTATACACTCAAACTTAAAAGTACACATTAACCAATCAATCCAAAGAGTTCGAAAGAGATTCCCACACAAGGGTATTAACCAATCTATGGGGGTATGTCAATCTATGAAATACTCCTTACTTTACCTCATGCTACTAGGGTTATTCCCAAAAAGGGTACTCCATAATTGTCATACTCGGGCACTCCACACTAGGTCATCTTAAGTATGCAAGATTATATAAACATGGTCATTCACAACTACAACCTCCATTATTTGGGAATCATAGCATCCTGATCCCAACATAAGAACATGGACTCTTTCTAATACATGTCTTAGAGGAGTTATCTCTAAAACCCAGGATTACGGTAGAAGATTGTTTAGGAGGGTTTCCATGATCCCCTTTGGAACCTCTGCTTCTCACTCTATATCCCCTCATTTGATGAGAGCACGTCCTTGTACCCATTCACTTTTGGCATGTTAATTGTGTGACTAGGGGTTGCCTACCCAAGCATGATATGTGTGTGTGTGTGTGTGTGTTTAAAGAGGTTAATGTTACTAATGTTGTGTGTTGCGAAGGATCAAGTGATTACTATGCTCACTGTCGAGGTTACACCTTTTATGGAACTGATCACTCCTAAAAGGTATCAGAGTAAAACCAATTGGGGTTGAGGGAAATCATGAAAAGTGTTCACAACCCTCGGCCTGGATACCTGATGTATTTTTTCATCTAAGTGACAACACTTAATTAGATTTAATTATCTAAATATTATTTATTCCTCTAAAATGAATTTATTAGCGAGATTCAAATGTTATGATGATTTCATTTTCATTAACTAAATCACCCCTTTATAATGAAACTTTAATTAAAAAAATTAATGTTGTCATACTTACATATCTCCATTAAAATATGGTTTTAAAATCTTATTTAGTAAATTTTGATGAAAATTATTAAACTTCCATATATAACTATAGTTAAGTTGTACCCTTAGGTTGAATCACCTTAAAACCTAATGTCCATGTAGTCTATTTCTATTAATTAGACCATATCATTATTGTCATTATAATTTAATTAATCTATTTAAAATTATGTCATTATTGCTCCCTCCTATCAAATCTACCTTTCAAACTGCTTATCTCTGCTCTCAAACCTTACACTATTTTGCCCAGTTTAGCATTGGTTACTCTTGTGGTTATTCTTGTATCCTCTTATCCCTCTGAGTCTTGTGCGGACATGTTTACACAATCACTTTCCCTTAGACTTCTCCTAAGTTATAATACCACTTGACATAGAGCCCTTGAATCGATGGATTCCAATCTTCCAAGACAGGTTACTCAATCCTCCTTAGGGGTATGAGCTTAGACAAGGTTCTCTACACCTTCAAACTTCTTTCTCTTATCAATCACAACAAAATCAATGAGCACATTTTATTGTTCAATCCTAGATCAAAATCGAATGTTGTTTTTATCCTCCTGTCACCATTTGTGTGCAAGGAAGGAAACCTTTTTGTTAGGGAGTGGACCTGGTTTCCTTTGCCTCTTATTACCTTGTTTGGAATAGACTATAGGGTTTCTTGAGTCAGAAAGATCCCTAAGTCAAAGAACAGTGTCAAAGACCCTTTTAGGCCTGCCTGACTACTAGCCTTATATAGAGGGTTTTCAAGGAATAACTCTTAACAATCAGAAAGGAACCTACAAAAAAATCATAGATCCTTACACACTTTATGAATATTTATCAAACCCCCAAACTAGAGATCTTGTACCCTTGATTCATTCTCTTAACCCTATTAGGCCTATGAGACCTAATAACCCTAATTAGCCCTCCTTTCCAAAGAAATTCTTCATCATTTATATGGCAAGGCTAAGCCAATGCTTGAGAAATATCCCTAGATGTCCAAATATACCCAATCCACTATTGGATTTGATTAATCCACTTCCAAACTATTCCTACACACTTAAGCCACTAAAATTGTGACCAAACACATAGTGATGGTTAGCCTAGGGCTTGATGTTGAAATTGGGTTCCGATGACTTCAATCCCCTAAAATATGGAATCCTATTGTAAATTTCCCTAAATTTCATTCCCCAAGTGGTTGTAGTGATCCACTAGTGAGGGTTCAAGTCAGGGTCATTTTTGTATGAAACCCTTATACTATTTTCTAGGTGTCTGGCAGAAAAACTAGTGTAACGTATAAAATGGGATGTTACATTAAATGTAGGGTGTGTTGGAAAGGGATAAGGTGGTTTGATTGTTAATTATTATTTGATTTGCTTAGAGTATGTTGATTTCCTTAACCCTACCTTACATTTAATTGATATGTATTGATTGTGTATTGCAATTGTGATTAAGGAGAAGATAAGATGCTCTTTTTCTATCCTCAAATGGACAAATGGAAGATCCAAGTTAATCAACCCAAAAGAAGGGCTAATGCACAAATGAATCAACTATTTGGAAAAGAGAACAAAGAATGGGATCTTAAATTATGTTAATTGATTAAATGGATATGTTTGATTACAGTAATTGAAAAGGATAGGAAGAAGAACCAACCTTACAAAGTTGCATATCAAAGAATGCTATTTTCTAAGGCATGTAGACTATTTTTGGAAAATCTAATAGTTGATCCCAAACCAGAACGCAGAGATGAACAAAACCCACAAATATTTTTCCATTTCAATGTCATCTTATGAAAAAGGTCGACCTTGACCCACAAATGTCAACCCTAACCCAATAATGTCGACCCTAACCCAATAATGTCGACCCTGACCTGCACAGGTCTGACAGAAAATCTGTTTGTGCCGTCTGAAAGAAAGCTGAAAAGGGTATCCAGATCTCGTCTCAAATCTGCAATCCTGAACCTGTACCTACAATAAAAAGAGGATTGTTTGTTTTGGGGGAGGGGTTTGCCTTGGTCAAACCTCAGTTTTGGAATTAACCTCAAATATATGTAATTGAAATTGCAAAAATAGACAAAGTAAATGCATAAATTCACCTTGCTTGAAAAGGTCCTTGTGGAGGATTCGAATCCTTCAATCCACAAGTATGCTTCAAAATGTGTAATGTAGAAAGGTAGGATGTCTTCAATCTCTTTCTTGTAGATCTCCAACACCAAGTCTATAATGGGTTCTTGAATTTGGAATAGGCTTAGAAGAAGGTGGATGGAGAGATCACCAAAAGGGCACTATGTAACTTGAATCCTTCAATTGCCTCCAATGGGTCTCCTTCATGAAAATGGATTCTTGAATGGATGAATGCTTTATTGAAATCTTGCTCCTTAGCTTGCTTGAACTTCACTTGATAATGCTCTTCAATTTCTCAAGGATACATTTGCTTCAATAGAGGACTTAGTTTTCACTTGATGATGGTTAGAGAAAATGAGAGGAGAAAGCTCCCTTTTATATGAAACTAGGGCACAATCTTCTAAGGAGGCTGACATAGGATAATTAAATTCCCATTAAAGCCTTTACCCCTAGGAGAGGACCTATATTAAATATAATTTAGGAATCGACGCTTTGGAACCCAAAACAGCTGACTCGGAAGCGGGAAAACACTTTTGCAAAGACCAACATCCGGAAACTGTGAGACCCTGGGATCTAAACCCTGGGTCAAGGTCGAGGTCAAACCTGACCTACATCAGGGTCAAGGTCAAACCTGACCTAGGTCAGGGTCAAGGTTGACATAGACCCCAAAAGGTCAACCCTGACCTTGAAGCCCAGAATCACCAGTCTGTAGTCCAGAATGCAGAAATCAGGCTAAACAGGAGTGGAAAGAAGGACAGAATAGGGGGGAAGCCATGTCAATATCAAGAACCCATTCAAGGCACTTGTCATGACCCCAAACCACTCACTTGGAAGGCTAAAAAAGTCTACAATGGAAGTGCTTCCATTTTCTAACTATACATTTAGCCCCCACTTTAGCAAGAGTATGAGCTCAACACAAACTCTTGGTAAAGGAAAACATAAAGAACAGATAATCTTATTGGAACCAAAAAGGGATAAAGAAACCCTCAATCCCCAAAGTGACTTAAGTCTTTATGAACCCTAAGATCATGATAAGAGAGACATCACTTAGTTAAGGAGAGAGAGAAGGGGTGTGATTATCTTTCCCAATGAGAACTTATGTCTCATTGTGAACCACACAAAAAGCGTAACTGGAAAGATGGA
>MU224968.1:6659344-6669550 GCA_018584345.1 Thuja plicata
ACTGGACCCGACGGCGAAGTTAAAATGGCTTTAATCTCTATGAAAACCATGGAGATGAAAGTCATTCCACCTCCTCAGCAGGAATTCGGACATCCACATTTTTGCACAAATGGGGATTTGCAAATCCATATTCACATTCGATTTAGAGGTCACCAAACAAGGAATTGCACCCCATAACCGGGTTATGGGATGCATAACCCAGTTATGGGGTGCAACCAAACGAGCCCTAGAAGTTGATTGATGGGAATCTAAACTGCCTTCTCGTGTGATGGAATATAGTTTATGTCTACAAATTCATGAGCTCTCAAAAAACTCTCTTCTTAATTCTCCAGAACAATGTCATCCCTCACATTTGTTGAAATGGAGCATTTGTACATTGGCTCCAAATCGAATGTCAGTTCGGAGATCGCTCCAAAAGTGACCAGAGACAATCTCGCAGTGTTCAATTCTTCATCTCCTTGAAATGCTCCCTACTACTGCTATCCATGAAAGTGGTTGTTGAAGTCTTTTTCAGTTGAAGATTATCCCAAGTTCTCTCCAAATGCATTGTTGTTTTTAACTTAGAGAAGTTTTCTATATTTCCCCAATCTGTTGCATGGGTTACAAAACTATCCTGGGTGCCTTCCAGCTACTCATATTGATCACCAGTTCTCTTTATTGATTTATCCTTTAATGATGTAAATAGTGTATGTGAAATGTTCATCTTCTAATCTTGTGCATTCAAACATGGTAAATTGATTACTAATTCCCTAGATAATAGGAACACAAAGTTGCCTTGAAGCAACATCTACCTAGCATGTGGGATGTATGACTTTAGTAGAGATTGTTAGGAATGCTTCTCTAGTAGCTGAATTATGCCATAGTGAGTACATGGACACAAGGTAGCTGAATTATTGATTAATTTTAAAAATAAAAAAAAATAAAAAATTCTACTGTTAAATTAATTTTTAATTAAAGAACAATTTTATTTAACGGGTGAATCTTGATCCCTGCATAGCCATTTTCTGGACATAATATTAGGAAAAGTATGAGAGTATTTTGAGGCTCTATTTAAGGAAAATCTGTTAGTTCAAAACATAAGATCTTTCCATTCCCGTTAGTAAGGAACCAACCAAATTTCAAAGTTCCTATTGTATCAAAGAATTTCTAGTAATGTATTCAATGTTGTCAAGTTTCTTTGTGAAATCTTTATTGGTTTTTAAACATATTTTACCTCATAAAATGTTGGATGGGGGGATTTCATCTGGTCATATGAACCCATTCAGATATAAGTTAAAGTCACTGGAGTATCCTCGAAGTCACCTAAATACATGTATAATTTTTATCACTATCAGCTCCCTACTTTAATAAGTTCTAATCAACCTAGTCCCATATAAAACCTCTTCAAAGACCTAGTGTAATATTACTTACTTCCCACTATTTATGATTGTTTCTATTACTATTTTTCATTAAATGTGAATTTCATAAATAATAAGTGGCATTTCCTCACTAGGAAATCTTCATAATATTTTAGATACACATATACCCACCACCCTCAAAATATAGTGCCCTTGTGAAGTATCTTTCATACAACCAACCTATTGAAACTAAATGATTTGGTCCATATCTATATTCATTTCTACAAAGCATGATATAATGCATGAATGGTTTTTTTCCTATTTCCACCATGTTTATTACACAGTCCACCATGAAATATGCCTAGACTAGTTTTGAGGTGGAATATATTTCTATAATTGCTTCATCAATCATATTCATATATGCCTAGACTAGTTTGACGTAGAATATATTTCTATAATTGTTTCATCAATCGTATTCATTCCAAATAGGTCACATAGCTCATACCAAAGAGTATTATGTAGATAATTTAGTTATTTCCTATAGCAAATTAATGCTATATTTCTCCATGAGAACCAATTTCTGAATCACAAAAGACTTGATGTTGGATTTCCCCGCTCATCGATGATGCTCATATTTGGACTCCATGTATGAGAATCAACTTCAAATTGAATAAAAAACTAGATTGTCACTTCCATCAATTTGTCTTTGTGCTTAAACTATAGATTGCACTTAGATTTCTATAGATAAAAAATGCTTAGTAAAATGCATCTTAGAAAGTAATTTTATAATATATATAAACACCTGTGGCTTCGATAGAAGAATAACATCGCAATGGATACCAAATAGCCACTAATAATTTTAATCTTGTATATAAGAACCATCCCTCTACCTTAAATATTTGATCAACTAATACATTTCTCTTGTCAGAACTATGTTCATTTGCTTGTTAAAGACAATTTTTTAAGATTTTAGACAATATACAAAATGTGATCAAGTGTGGGCTCACCTGTATAAACTTAAAGGATGAGATGTCTTTTGATGTCATCTCATCGAATATTTTTCAAGTAAATTTTTCAAATAATTTATCTCTATTAGAAAGGTGACCTGTTATAGAAATAAAATTACCATATGATACGGTTAAAGGAGGTCCATAACATATGATCAAGCTTTGTGAAGGAAAATCTAAAGTTGTTTTAATAATTTTAGTACAATCTGAAGACTTGATCAATGCTAGCTAAGATTTTTCATTGCTTATTTTTAGAGGTAAGAAATTAGAGAAAAGAAATTAGAGAAGGTTGTTGTCATAAAATAAATCATTCATGAGCTACATACTAGGAAAAAAATTAAAAAATTATATATATATATATATATATATATATAGATCCAATAGTCTATTTGAGGAGCTAAAATCTCTACTTCAAAATAGATGATTATGTGTCGACATGAATTGCTACTTCATTGTAAGCTTCCTAAAATAAGCCTATAAGAAAAAATTATATCAAGGGATATTTTTTTTATCTGTTAAAGGCCAAGGCCTTGATAATTTTATTAATATTATAAAAAATAGTTACAAAATTTTTCATTCAAACGGGCACTGGTAGGAAACAATGGAGTCAAGTAAACCTCCAGGCTTGCCCGAGGATCAATGATCCACTGAATACGTGTACATAGAAATATATAGCGGCATACCCCTATTCACATAAAGGAATATCCTTAAAAGTAATGTACAACATTGTTCTGTATACCTTGATAGCACATGAAGCTCTACATTCTATCAATGCAAATCAGCAACCTAATTTTGTGGTTAAGCTAGACATGACGAAGGCTTATGACCGTGTCAACTGGGATTTCTTATTCAAAGTATTACTCAAATTTGGATTCCATAAGAAATGGTGTAAATGGATTAGAGCGTGTGTGTCGGGAGCATGGTTTTCAGTTCTAATCAATGGTAAGGTGGTATGAGTATTTCCTTCTACTCAAGGAGTAAGACAAGGCGATCCACCCTCACCAATACTGTTTATCATTATGGAGGATGCTTTTAGTAGAAGAATCAATAGTGATCACGAAAATACCTTGTGGCAAGGTGCCCAAATTACAGGTACTACTCTGTCAGTCACCCACTCTTTCTTTGCAGATGATACCTTGTTTTTTGGTAAATCTACAATTAAGGAAGTCAAGCATATAAAAAGTTCACTAGAATTATATACCTTAGTCTCAGGCCAAAAGATCAATGCAAACAAATCCAAAATCTACATATTCAATACCATCACAATCATCTCAACCAAAATCACAAAGATTCTAGAATTCTTAGTTGAGCTACTCCCCTCAACATATTTAGGGATGATTTTTTTATTAGGGCTAATAAAGTGCCATTTTGGACCACTATGATTGATAGAATTAGAGCACACACTCCGGCATGGAAAGGAAGGTGGTTATCACTCTCAGACAAGATTATGCTCATTAAAATAGTCCTAACTGCAATACCCAATTATTACATGTCGATACTTAAGGCACCATTGTCCATCATACAACAGATTCAGAAGCTCATCACAAAATTTTTGTGGAAGGGGAATGTTTTAGAGGCCAAGAAAATACCACTTATATCACTAGAGAACATGGCTCAAAAAAAGTCACACGGTGGAGCTGGTCTTCACAATTTAACTCATAGAAACAAATATTTTGGAGAGAAATTAGTTTGGCAAATGTATACCAATCCTAGGGCAAAATGGTGTCAAATAATGTGACAAAAATATTTAAATGACCTAGATCCCTCACGTATCTTGACTATGGAAAACCCTCAAAAAGGTTTTGTGGTCTAGAACTTCATGCTCAATTCAAGATAGTTGATTACTAAAAACATTTCTTGGGAAGTAAATAATGGTTTAAATATCAAGTTCTCGATAGACTCATGGAATGGATCGCCACCCCTAGCTCAAATGGATCAACATGCAGAAATTATGAACATCTCCATAAATATTTGGGCTCCTAATCTCTTGGATTTTATCTCGGCCATAGAGATACACTAAGGAAAAGTCATATGGAAAGACCCAAGATTGTTGTCCTTGAATGACCATCAGACTTCCCTCCTACTATCCATATTCCAACAATGTACCATCTACATGTCAAAGAAAGAGAACACATTTATTGTGGGTTCCATCGAGAGAGGGAAAATATGCAATCAAAGAGGGCTACAAAGCACTATAACATCTAGAAAACAAAAAACTTAAGAGTAGAGCCTACTTCTTTTGTTAGAATTCCTCTGCTCTCCCCAAAGCAGGATTCTTTGTATGGCTAGCTATCCAACATAAGATTCTCACTAGTGAAAAACTCTCTAAATTGGGGATTGCGAAACCATTCAAGTGTGTTTTATGTGAGAAAGAGTTTGAATCAGTGGATCACCTTCTGCAAAATTGTGACTTTTCAAACCACTGTTGGACGTACGTTATTAAAAAATTGATCCTATCACTGGCATTACCAAATAAACTATGGGATCTATTTGAAATATGGCCTCTGGTATGCACAAAATGAACCTTCTCCTGCTTATGGAAATGTGTGTATGTTGCAATCCTCTGGGATATATGGTGGGAAAGAAACAAAAGAATATTAAAAAAAATAGTGACTCCAATCAAAACTATCATAGATTAACTAGTGCTCTCAATATCAGAAATAACAAAATCCAACCAATCAACTATTAAGTGCAATCACTACTTAACGGCTTGGGATGGATGGATTGCAAAAGAATGGGAGCATATTCAGATTACACTAGGCATGACTCCAAATTGGAGATCAATCCACACGAAAGATAGAGCTTTGATTAAATGGAAGCCCCTATGTAAAGATACTGTAAAGATAAACTTTGATGGGGCCTCGAGAGGAAATCCAGGAATGTCTGATATATGTGCTTGTATCCGAAATTGGAAAGGAAACATCATAGCAGTAAAAGTGTCTCCTATCTGCCAAGGCACAAACAACGTGGCAGAAGCACAAGCTCTTCTCGCAGGTCTGTTTTAGCAAAGCACGGAGGCTTTCATAACATCCATATTGAGGGAGACTCACTAACCATAATCAATGCATGCATTAACAAGTCAATTCAAAACTAGAACTTAGCCTAGAATTTAAAACAGATTTGGTCTCTCCTCCATTCTTTCACACAATACAACATATCACACATCCTTTGAGAAGGCAATAAATTAGAAAATTGGTTATCAAACTATGGCTGTGATGATCACCATATTGAAACTTATAACCCGATTCAATTTGTTAATACTCACCCTCACTCCAAACGTCTAATCAAGGATGAGGTTATAAAAGATGATTTTAAACAAAGATTTCAATGACAGTGACATATCCTAAACCCAACACTAATTAATGTGATATCCAGCAATAGTTATTGCGACGTCACTTAGATGGAATTGCGAGGACAACCCAGACTTTAGAGATATAAATGTTGATGATTCCAGCAATATTATTTATTAATCAAGCCAAAGGGGATTACGAAAGCGCTTCTCATCACAGACTAGTACGGTTGATACTGCGCACCTCATATTGCTCACTCCAATTAATGTGGAACTATTGTGAGGGGATGCTCATATTACAACAGTGAACTTCATTTATTTTATCCCCAATGTTAAAAATTATAATCCATTCATACGCCTGATACTATCCCTTTCGCACACTTGAAGCATAAATTCCACAAGGCTGCAGATTGTGAATTACTCTCAGTTTTAATCACATATTGTGGAACTCCGTAAGAACTTGATAATTTTTCCATTACTCTACATGCAACCATGGCTTTGCAAACTAATATGAATTGTAGAGAGTGCAGGAAAACTCACTGGGAGTATATGTCTTGGAATGATAGAATCCTGCTGAAAGTCAAAGACGATGAAAACGTCATCTCCATACACATTGATGACTTTATTTTGGATTGTATGTTCGTGCTCACTAGTACATGCATTCGTTGAGTAGTTAAGGAATTTTTAAGTGAAGACATTACAGCTCCTAGGAAAAAAGGTGTTTATTTCTGTCACAAGTGATGTCGATTTTCTTTTCAAATGCTATGGACATCTTGCAAAGCACCCAATTGCTGCATATCATTTACAATAAAATCTTCGACAAGAATATTTTGCAATTGGAAAAGTTTGACAAGGCAGTCCAAAATTATAATCTTTGGCATGGGCATGGTCTTCTTGGGGATTTATTTCCAAGGAAACACATACAGACCAATCATTCCTACATGTTAATTTATGAGGGTATCAAATGGGCCCTAGACAGACAGAGTTATAGGCATTTGTGAAATGTCATCCACGCTCATGGAAAAGACATTGATGCGGTCATTGTAGCACAAATTTGCATCAGCGTTGCTACTCTTCTCGACATACTAGAGGTTGAAAATACACCATAGGTACTCCAACAAGAAGCTTCACATTCACGTGCACAAATTATAGACAATGTCTATACTCAACACTCGGCTTTGACCCCAATTTTAGACCTCAACACCAGCCCAGCATGTGAGAACTCCTCTTTTGGTTGGGGGAATGTAGAAGTAGATGGTCAAGTTGACCAGGTTGGGTGAAATAGTCTGAAGACAATTGTAAGGGAGGAGCATGCTTGGGCACTGAGATGGCCAAGTTAGATATACACGCCTCCCCAGCATGACCGAGCTCTGGGATGGCCGAACGAGATGCCCAAGCCTCCCCTGCATGACCGAGCCCTACCTCAGAATGATCAAGCACTAAGAGGGATGAGTAAATTTCTCATGCTTCCTCAGCATGACCAAGGACTGCCCCAAAATGACCGAGCACTGGGTTGGCCGAGTGAGATGTTCGTGCCACCATGTATGCATCCCTAGCATGACTGAGCTCTGGGTTAATAGAGTGAGATACACGTGCCTCCCTAGCATGACTAAGCACCTGAATGGTCGCGCGAGATGCCTGTGCCTCCCTAGCATGACCGAGCACTGCCCAGCGTGACCGTGCATTAGGATGGCAGATTGAGATGCCCATGTTTCCTTAGCATGACTGAGTGCTACTCCAGCATGACCGAGCAACTGTCGATCCCTTGGAAATGGAGGAGTG
This sequence comes from Thuja plicata, assembly GCA_018584345.1. Classification (NCBI taxonomy): domain Eukaryota; kingdom Viridiplantae; phylum Streptophyta; class Pinopsida; order Cupressales; family Cupressaceae; genus Thuja; species Thuja plicata. The sequence goes on from MU224968.1 coordinate 6,666,760, forward strand.
AATGCAATCTGTGAAGGTTTTTTGGGTTTTTTCCCTCAAATATTAATGTATTGAAAATCTTGATAGATTTTAATTTTTAGGGCATAATGGTTTTGACCAGATACTTCAATATGTGGGACATGGTGTATTTTTTCCACACTACAAATGATGTGAAATGTATGTATCAGTCGATCTTGGTAGTGGTCCTATGTTTAGAGGACTTACTTTATTTTTGTAACTCCTGTCATATCAAAATATTATGTAATCAGGAAAGGATATTGGGTTTTCTTACTGGTTCTTTCCCAATTGAGCCCTCGAACCAATTTTATATTAATAATATTATACTAGTGGTTCTCTCACTTTTGATTTCTTTTTAAAAAACATTGTTCTGCATACATGAAAGTAATCCAAAATTCTACTGATTACTTCTACATCTGTTTATAAATCGTACTCTTTGGCTTTGCTTTATATCTCTCTTTGGATTTAAGAAATGAACTTATATTATCTGTTGAGATCTTCTAGAGCCATAGTCTATATCAAGGGGTATTGACATTAACAATTAAGTGATATGTTTTTCATACATAGCACGTCTCTATGTTGTTATCCCCTAATAATGATAGTATAGAAGATGATGAAATATGTGTACTTATAGACATAGAGTATTGAACAAGATAAAAATAATGAAAAACATGTATCAAGTACCCTAGACCCTAGATTGGTGAATTTTCAATAGTTGGAACATGATAAACAACTTGTAAAATTTGATCTCAAGTCTAGTTAGTTTTCCTTTTTTCTACTTTTATCTACTTCTTATTTATTTTTATAAGTTGTGTTTCTATATCATTATCCATATGTAATGGCTTAAATTTTACGCCCTTATGTAAAATGTTATTTTTGCATTTCCCTTACCTTAGCCCCTATGTAAAGAGATATTGACATTAAGAATTAAGTGATATGTTTTTCATACATAGTACTTCTCTATGTTGTTATCCCCTAATAATGATAGTATAGAAGAGGATGGAATATGTGTACTTATAGACATAGAGTATTGAACATGATAAAAATAATGAAAAACATGTATCAACAACCCTAGACCCTAGATTGGTGATTTTTTAATAGTTGGAACATGATAAACAACTCTAAAATTTGATCTCAAGTCTAGTTTGTTTTCCTTTTTTCCTACTTTTATCTACTTCTTATTGTACTTTCCGTAGGCAATATACTATTGCATTGAGTTATGCACGAATAATGAATTAATTTTACACCAATGTACCAATCATAAATCACTATTTTTTTCTTGTTCAATTATTTGTAAAGTTTAAATATTTATTTATGAATTAAATATATTCTATAAATTACTTTTTTCAATTATGATTGGTTCAATTGATTTGGTCTTATAGTACCCCTTTTTAAGAGGATTCCCAAATTTGTTTTTTTCGGATAATTTTTAACATAGTTTTCTAATATATCATTTAATTTATATTGAAATTGGTCTTTTAAATCATAATATAGTATATTTATGAGATACTATATTTTATATTTTATATTTTATATTTTATAATGTAAACATGTTATTTTCATTAAAAAATACAATTATTTATAATATATAACTATTATATATTCTAAAAAAATTACTATATTATATTTTTAATATACATATGCTATAAATAATTATTAAAATTTTTAATATATAATATAAAATTACTATATCATATATGCTATATTATATAATTTTAGTATTTCACTAACTCTTTATTTATTATTTAAATTCCACCTTACATTTATAATTTATAACTATATTTTAAATTTTTACAATTATAACTATACAAATGAAATTATAATATATCCAAACATAATTTATTAAATATTATTTTTTAGATTTATTAAAATTATATTTACATATATAATTATAACTAATTACGACAAGTAAATTGTGTTTCTATATCATTATCCATATCTAATGGCTTAAATTTTACGCCCCTGTTTAAAATTCAAGTTTACTATTTTCCAAACTTACTCTCTTTTCTTAATGGTATTCTTCTTAAATTTAAGCAATAACTATCACTTGCATTTGCAATTAAAACATTTGAGAAACTACTATAAAATAATTAAAGATTAATTAAAGTATTTAATTCATTTATCTTTCATAAATTTTTAAAATTTCAATAGATCTAAAAAATGTTTAAAAAAAAATTATTATTATTTTAAAATCATTTTTAAATTTGAAGTGTAATCACTTTCAATTATCCATTTAATTTCAATAATCTTCATTTTGAAACTAAAGTAAATCACTTAAATCTCTTTTAAAATCTCATATTGATTTATAATTTCTTTATCTTAAAAAAAAGTTCAAATAATTTTTTAGAAATTTTTTACTTGTTTTCAAAAAGAGTAAATACTTTGATTGAGATATGAAGTAATGAGGCCACAAATAAAGGACCTCATCCTAATGGAATTTGAACCTTAATCCAAGAACAACGTCACAATCATAACATACCAATATTGATAATAAAATAGCAAATTTTCAAATAAATATATAAAAACATATAACCAGATAATATATCAAGTAGTCCTTACAACTTGGAATACCAAGTTGCAACTTAGACTCATGAACATACATTTATTTATATTCAATAAAACTAAATAGGGTTCCACATAAAGAGGAACTAAAAGTTATTAATTAAGTTTTGTGCAAACACGTGCCTTCTTCCAAACTTTCCCTGGCCTGCAAAAGTACCCTTTATGGGGAGCACAATGTTTGTCCTCTCTACACTTGCAAAGCATGTCCAATGCACATCCATCTGTAAAAACC
>MU224968.1:6669888-6684568 GCA_018584345.1 Thuja plicata
AACTTCTTAGGATTCAAATCCCTAATCCTCTTTACATCCTTTATTACTTCGGTCAAATTAGACACAGACACTCTTAGTTCCACACCAAAGTATAAGGTAGCGTATATGCGTCGATCCCAAGAACAGACGGTGTCATTTTTATCTAAAATTGATGTGGGATTGCAAGTCATCGAGTAGTTTCCTGCTTGACACCCACCAGATGTTTGCATGTGGTGATTGAATCCTACTACTGGGTACCCTGTAAAGCTCTTTCCATCATTTAAAAGGCCACTACCATTAATTGCCAGATCAAGTGTATCATTTATGAGCCCACTACATATAGCTTCAACGTTTGCTTTATCTTGGATTGCTTCATCTACATGATAAGACCAAATAATTAGATGTATACACACAAACGCCCAAAATATGATATAAATTTGTAATGCGAATATTAAGTCAAAACAAAAAACTTTTAAAAAATGAATTAAAAACTATATTTTTTATTGAAATAATGCAAAATTTAAAAAAATTATAGAGGAGGACAGGAAAGAGACTATCCTTAATAACGTTAACAGTTGTCCATCAACATAGCAGGAAGAAGAACGGAACAACAACAGGGAAAAGACACTGAGCACAACTATAGAACATAGTGAACAAAGCTGATTAACAGCTAAACAATATACAGTAGGAGCTGAAAACCCCACTCAATACACAATAGCAGCTGAAAATGGACCTCACACTCTACACAATTAGAGAACAATATGCACAAAGCTGATTAACAACCACACAATGCACAAAAGCAATTGAAAAAGCGACACAATACACAATAGTAACTGAACACAACTACAGTACAATGTGCACAAAGCGATCAACAGCCACACAATACATAATAGCAACTTAAAATAGACCTCACATGACTGAACCCAACTACAAATTAATATGAACAAAGCTGATTAACAGCCACACAATGCACAATAACAATAGAAAAAACCACTCAATACACAATAACAACTGAAAATGGACCTCACACTCAACATAATTAGAGAACAATATGCACAAAGATGATTAACAACCACACAATGCACAATAGCAATTGAAAAACGACACAATACACAATAGCAACTGAAGACAACTACAGAACAATATACACAAAGCTGATCAACAACCACACAATATATAATAGCAACTGAAAATAGACCTCACACTGAACCCAAATACAAATTAATATGAACAAAGCTGATTAACAGCCACACAATGCACAATAAGAACAGAAAAAAGCACTCAATACACAATAACAGCTTAAATGGGCCTCAAATAATAACTAATAAATAAACCTCTAACATAAACAAGATAGCTTCAATCAAAATTTAAAATAGCTAATAAAAAGAAAAAGTTAACCCATGCAGTGTTATGAAATGAGAATACCTAATCCTTTTTTTAAAAAATGTGTTTGGTTTCTACTTGTGTACCAAAACCATTATTTGGAAAACATCAAAGACATTCAAGATGGGCATATTAGTTTGTGGAGTGAATGAACATAGTACTCACAATGAGCCGCTTTTATCTCGATCTCATCTACTGTGCTGGCGCTGCCAATTATAGAATTGAAACCCTCTCCTGGAACACTCACTGGATGTCGATCGATGGGGATATAAACCACCATCCCATGTGAGGGAATCCAGTTTATGTCCGCAAATTCATGAGCTCTCAGAAAACTCTCCGCCTGATTCTCCAGATCACCATCATCCCTAATAACAGTGGAAAGAGATCGCTTGTACATTGGCTCCAAAGCGAAAGTAACTTCAGAAATGGCTCCAAGAGCACCCAGAGACAATCTCGCAGCATTCAATTCCTCATCAGATTCCCTCAAACTAATCACCTTTGCATACCCCTCGGAGGGAGAAGCAGGAACAACTAATCTCATTCCCACCACGTACTCATAAATGCCGCTGCCTTTTCCGAGGAAGCCGCTGTCATGGGCGCCGGTGGAAATAACGCCGGCGGCGGAGACACCGTTCCAGTAAGTCATGGCGTTCAGAGCCAGCCCTTCTTTGGCGGCGGCGTCCAAAACGTCGCCCATCAGCGCTCCCGCCTGAACCCTAATTGTCATGGCCGTCTTATTCACTTCAATCACAGAGGTGTAGTGTTGGGTGGAAATCATTAGACCGCCGCTTCCCACGCACACCAATTTGGGCTCACTGTGAGACAACTTGCTCACAACTCTGATTTTCTGCTTGTTTTTCACAGCAGTCGCCACAGCCGCCAAAAGCTCTGCTTCAGACGTCGGCCATGCAGAATTCTGAGCCTCGCAAACCACACGGTCGTCCCAAATGCCTTGGTAATTGAAGACTTCGCAGGAGTTGTTTTTGCATTGAATTGCAGGAGGCGGCGCACATGTTGCCAGAGCAGCTGATGTTATAGAAAAGTGCAGCGACAGAGACATGCAGAGGCCGAGGAAAACGAGGGATGTGGTCATCGCAACAGATTTGGTATTTGCTTGTGATGTTTTTGTTGTTTGTTGTCTGTGTGTGAGTGAGTATAAATAAGGTATCAGTGAGCGTGTGAGTGACGTTAGAGAGTATTATTAACAATAAAATTTTGGAGCTTTCGTTCACGAAACGTCCCCAATGCGGAAAAATTAGCACATCACACGGAAGTGTCGAGAACTTGAATTAAGAAAAGTTAATGGAAGATTTCTGAGATGGTGAACTCCTGGATAAACAGCACGCCATCGATTAATTCAAACATGTGCGGACGGTGACGATTAGTTGCTACGCGATAAACTAAGGAAGCTTATCGTCTTGCATGAATGCAAGGAAAATTGCGTATTTACTGTAAGGGGAAGGAATTCTTTCACGCGACTTGCCAAGAACTCCTCAAAGAATATTATGGTTGACTGCACTAATATTAAATTCATTATTTTAATATATATTAATGACTTGAGTTTTATAGGAATCCATTTTTTAAAAGAGGTGAGGATGGTTGGTTTACTTAATAGTCATGATGTAATTTTCATTCACAGTGAATATCAATTCTATCGCTAGTTAGTTCAATCATGAAATCTTTCCTTATATAGATACAGCTAATTTATTTTCACCAAAGATTTAAAAATTATTATAGTTTAGAGATCATTTATTATGCAGCTCTATAGTTCTTATATTTTTATTATATATAATAGATCACTTATTATTATGAAATTCTATATTTCTTATATTTTTATATATAATAGATTATTTATTATAAAACTTTATATTTCTTATATTTTTATATATTATAGATTACTTATTATATGAAATTCTATATTTCTTATATTTTTATATATAATATATTAATATGAAGATTCTTAACTTCATTAATATTTATATAATATATTAATGAGCAAAGATTTATAGAAATCTATTTTTTAGAAGTGAGAATGGTTGGTTTACTTGATGGCGGTGACAATGTTTTTTCTTACTTAATCATAATGACTTTTTCAATATCAGCTATTTTAGAATATTGCTCTATTTCCCACTGACTAAACTATCAAGACTATTTTTATAACTATATCTAATTACTTTGTTATCATTTTTACAAAAGTTTCAAAAAGTACTATAGCCTATAGATGATTTGTTATGAAACTTCATACTTTTTATATTTTCTAAAATATATAAATATGAAGACTCAAATGTGAAGATTTGCCACTTCACTAATATTAAACTAATATTTATATAATATTAATGAGTAGAGATTTATACAAATTCATTTTTTAGAAGTGAGAATGGTTGGTTTACTTGATGGTCATGACAATGTTCTTTCCTACTTAATAACAATAACTTTTTCAATATCACCTTTTTTAGAGTATTTGTATATTTTCCATTGAATCAACTATATAGACTTTCTTTATAATTACATCTAATTATTTTGTTATCACTTTTAAAAAAGTTTCAAAAAATATTATAACCTTTAGATCATTTGTTATGAAACTCCATACTTTTACATTTTTTTTATATAATATATTAATATGAAGACTCAAATGTGAAGATCTTGACTCATTAATATTAAACTATTGTTTATATAATATTAGTAATTAGATATTTAAAGGAACTCATTTTCTAGAAATGAGAATTTTTGGTTTACTTATGGTCATGACAATATTCTTTCTTACTTAATCACAATGAATTTTTTAGTATCACATATTTTAAAGTATTACTCTATTTCTCATCGACTCAACCATAAAGACTTTTTTTATAATTACATCTAATTATTTTGTTATCATTTTTACAAAAGTTTCTAAAGTATTATAGCATATAGATCATTTGTTATGAAAGTTCATACTTTTATATTTTTCTATAATATGTAAATATGAAGACTCAAATGTGGTGACTTCATTAATATTAAATTAATAGTTATATAATATATTTATGGGTGGAGATTAATAGGAATTTATTTTCTATACGTGAGAATGGTTGATTTACTTGATAGTCATGACAATGTTCTTTCTTACTTAATCATGATGACTTTTTTAATATCACCTATTTTAGAATATTAGTCTATCTCCCATTGACTCAACCATCGATACTTTCCTTATAATTACAACTAATTACTTTTGTATCATTTTTACATTAAAGAGCTATAACTTATAGATCATTTTTTATGAAGCTCATTATTCTTGTGTGTGTGTGTGTGTGCGCGGGCGCGGGCGCGCGTGTGTCTTCATAAGTTTTAATTACATGTACCTAGTTAGTTTTCAACCTTCATGTTTCATATTCATAATAGTCATAAGACCCATCTCACATGAGTACAATTGGTCCACTTGGAACTCAATGCATATCTTTAACAAGCATAAATAGTTCACTTGACAAATTCATTTATCTATATGATGCTCACAAATACCTTATGACTTTATTAATATTAAATTTTTATTTACAATATATTAATTAATAGATATTTATAAGAGTTCAATCTTTTAGAAACAAGTTTGGCTAGATTACTCAATAATCATGATAATGTTCATTCTCACATAATCATGACGAATTCCTAGAATATTGCCTATATTAGAGTATTAATCTACCTCCAATTGACTCAACCATGAATTCTTTCATTATAGTTGCATCCAATTATTTTGCTATCCTTTTGACAAAACATTTACAATGTATTGTAGCTTATGGATCCATAATATCCAAAATAAATATACGTATGAATACAACACAATCATATCTAACTGTATTGTCCTATAAAGTTAGCACCTATACTTAGATGCTCTATTAGGCCCCACTTTGGCGATTTCAAGATTTCATGTCTGTTATGCTTGATCCAACAACCTCGCTCCTTTTCTTAGAGCATCTTCTCTTTATTCCTGACTCCCCCTTAAAATTTAGTCTCATTTTCCTAGGTATAGGATGCCTAGGTGGCCTATACCTTGACATTTGGCCCCAAATTTGAATGGGACAACCTTACGATATTTTAGTGAGATTTTTAGATTTGTAGTCAGTTTGTGTTAATTTTTTACCCCCGAAATGTTGTGAAATGTATAAAACAAACCTACCTCTCTTCATTTGGACATCCACCATCAATCATTCAAAGAATAATGATCAAGTTCTCAAGTGCTCTCTTACAATTTCGTATCCAAGTGTTCAAGATCAAGTTTCAAGTATTCTTCAAGCATCTAAGTTGATTTTGAAGGCAATCATCTCCATTGTAGAAAGATTATCTCCCATGATGGCCAAGTGTAGGAGTTCTCCATCAAGAAATAAGAGTCTTTTACCAATCTACATTAATTTCATCCATCCATTCTTCAAGACAAAAGTTTATATCAAATATACAACATTGAATATCTAGGAGTGGAATTCATAGATCCATGCATTTGTGAAAGGTATCCTTGATTCCTCCGTGCATTCCAAGGATAAGCAACTACATTCAAGTATATTCATAAATATGTGTGATATCAATATCCGTTTATGAAGGTATACAAGGAAGATCTAACATTTACCTATATATTTGCATACTTTCCTTTCATACAACTTTATTTACATTTAAAGGTTAATTCCTAAACATGGGTTTGACCAAGGCAAACACTTTTCAACCCAAAAATTTCTTATTTTCTGTGTAGAAATAGGTGGAAAACCTATCGTTATAGATCTGAAACCTATAAAACTTCTAATGGACAATTTCTGAAAGTTCCAAGCAAAAGTGCAGGGCATAGGATGGGAAGGCACCTTATACCTGGGTACAGGATGCCTAGGTGACATATGCCCTCCAAAACAGCCCCGTACTTTAATGACAAGTTAGTTCTATAGTGTGTTTTTTCATTTTTTCTCATTACAAGTTTCTATATATTTTTTGCTTGTTTGTTTCTGCTAAAAGATGTCATTTAGTTCCTTTAGTTTCCTATCTTGCATTGGTCAGCCATATTCCCTCAAATTCAACTCTTCCTAATTCATTATTAGCAAAGGATTATTGACTCACTTAGTGCTTAAGTCCTACTGGAGCCTATTGGGTCATTTAACTTCTGAATGTGCAATCAGAAAAAGGTGGATCTCACACATATTCCTTCATCATCGTATCACCCATTTTCTTAATGTACATTTTGGTGAACCTGACGTATGATATTTCTATTCTGATTTTAGTATTAGATATTTTTGTATTCCCTTTTTATTTTAAGGTTATATGTGTTATTCATTAGATTTCATGTGTAATTATGTGTTATAGTTCTATTTATATTGCATAAATTTAATGAGTGTTTTCATATTCTTTTCAAAGTTTCTACTTTCATTTATTAGAAATCTCTCTCTTTCCTTCTCTTATGCATGAGTGTTATAACATTGAGTCCTACATATAGAATTATTATTAGGAGAATTCATAGACTTATGGGTTCATTTGATCCTAAATCCTCTTTGTTTCCTAGGAATCATGATAAGACACACATTCCTACTGATGGCATTCCTTATATTTTTTACAATCATTTTCCTAGTCTTCTCATAATGAAAATGAGACCTTTAGAGTGCCTCTTATCTAAGTTAAAAAAATTTCCCATGAATTTGAAAAATTTGAGCAATGGTTAGGACAAGAGAATTCTAATACAGAAGCCATCTCCTTAGTAGAAGGTTTGAGGAAGATGATTCACGGTGATGAACATAGTGTTAATTTGTTACACACTATTTCCCATCTTATTAATAGAAATGTTAAATCTATTAAAGAGTGTGCTCAAGAGCTTGGTTTAACTCAACCTCCCACTAGTGTTGAGACTTCTATTCTTATTCCTGCTGAAAATTACCTAGTGTTTCTACACACTCCAACTTTCATGACTACATATGTTTCAAATATCAATCCTATACATGTTAGTCTTGGAATAATTTGTAATCATATTCCTCCTTCAAGTGTTCCATGTGTTTCCCAACCTTCATCCATGCCTACCTACAACAATGTCCCATTTTCATATTATAATATTCCTTCCATTTCCAATAATGTGCCAAACTTTTCACATATGTCTCATACTGACCTTTCCACTATCAATAGATTTTCTCAAACCATTTCATCCTTGCAACAACAAATTGCCTCCATGACTCAATCCAAATTCAATATTCTCACTTGTGACATTTCTATTATTTTATCCTTAGACATCATTTGTTTTGTTATCCCTCAACACATGAAAATACCCCACTTGGAGACTTGCACTGGTAAGGGTGATCTTTTGACTCATATGAAAACCTTTCAAACAATATGTAGTGATTTTTCTTCTGGCCATAGATATATGGATAAACTATTTACTAAAACCTTTTGAGACAAATCCTTGCAATGTTATTGTTCTTTACCTCCTTATTTCATTGATTTCTTTCAAAAATTTACTAATTTTTTCATTCACAAATTTCAAAATAATATTGATCCTAAGATTTCTTTGACTGATTTGATGCATTATAAACAAGGTGTTAAATAAAAAATAAGTTATTTTATTTGTAGATTTAAGAATTTACATGCTCAAATTAATTATCTTGTGCCTGATGTTGATTTGCAACATATTTTAATTTTTAATTTCATAAAAATAGAATTCTCTTCCTTTACTCAATTGTGTGCAGTGCTTCATAATTATCAGCTTCAAGTGAGTCAATTTGAGAAAACCACTCCAATGTCTCTGGTTGATAAGAGTGATGATGGATCTCAACCTTTTCAAAAGTTTTAAAAACCTAAGGGCTTCATCAAGATAAAAAAAATTATTAAACAATATTGATGTGCATGTGGAAGTAGCATCCAAAGGTGTTGCTCCTTTGTCATTTGTTTTTAGACCTTCTCATAATTTTACACCTCTTTCTAAATCTTTTCATAATGTAATGTTAAATTTGATTAATGCTAATGTTTTAACACTTCCTCCCATTAAGCCAATTGATCATTAAAAACAAACCAAAAAAAACTTTGAGCCCAAATCTTTTAGCTAATACCTTCATCAACCCGACCATGATGCTGAAATTTTTTTTTTATTTGAATCTATTATTCAACACCTTAAATTACAATGCTATATTTGTTGAGGGTGTTAATGATCAAGGAAAGAAATATGTTTCCCCTCCCAACCAAAACTCTCATATTTATACCAATCCTTTACCTTCCCATTCTACCAATACCATAGAGACTACTCATTCTTTGTCTTCTTCTTCCACCATTGTTGTTGATCCTCCTAATTTTGTGAACTATGATGTTGATTGTACCGAGGCCACTAATGTTTTCAACCTTATATGATCAATCTAACCTAAACCTAAACCAACACCTGAGCTTTTCATTACATTTAATCCTAATGAGACTATTAAAATATTTGATGGTCCACTTTACATTTTTGTGAAGATTAATGGTCTTCCCTCTAATGGAGTCCTTGTAGATATTACTTGCATGGTGAATGTTATAACTGAAGAAAATATTTGCACTAGACACCTCTAACAAGATTCTTATGACAAATGTGATATGATGGGAAAAAAATTTAATGGTTTCACTTATCCTAATCATGGTTCAATTACCTTGCCCATAGAATTTGGTAAGAAATCTTTAGATGTCACATTTTTTGTCATCCCAACTTCCAATCAGTTTCAAGTTAGATTTTTTCTTCTTTGGCTTACTTCCATGAAATTTGTAGTCTCTCCTATCCATAAGTTTTTGAAATTTCCACATGATGGAGAAATCATCACGATTAACCATAGTCTCTATTAGCCTTTACCTAGTCATAGGAAATTTGAACTTGACTTCTTCTATCCTATCATGCCTCAACTAGTTCAACCTTGCAAAGACAATTTCTTCTTATCCTATCAAAAATTAAAAATTTAAAAAAAAAATTGTGGACTTAGTAATTCTTCTATAGTTCCATCTCCTTTCCAAGGACTTGTACTTCTTCCCACACCTCCCATACCTCAATTTTATGCTTCACTTCCACCTCCTATATCTTACAAATGTCTTGCAACTGCTATCTCTCAACCTAGTGTTTTTCCTTCTATTCTTCCTTCTAAACAAGAAAATGACTCAATATTGATTGATCTTAAACCACCTCAAATTTCAAACAAAACCAAACATAATCATTGCGCTCATGATCATCATTATAGACGTCATGCTAGGGCCCATGAGATTGCTTCCAAAATCCATTCATCTTCTAATATACTATTTAATTCTTTGATTCCCTTTTACCAACGTATGCATAGCCCAAGGGAGGAAATTAATCTAAAGAAGATGAAATTGAAAAAACATAATGATTCTATTCGTATCTTAGATTCTATTTCAATTAATTTGGATGAAGAAGATACTCTTGATGACGATGATCTCAATGTTTCTAATGCAAATGATATTCATGCTAATAAGTATGATGGTATGTATGAGCTTATTAATATTAATCATGATTTACTTTCTATATTTTCAAAACAATTATCTCTTGCTCTGAGTAACAAATAAAGTGACTCATCATTGGAGTATGGTAATTGTTTGGAACTTGCAATAGCTTCATCTACCATGCTTAATATTTCTCCTCTTGTGTATTGCCCACCTTCCCTAAATAGTCTGGAAAAAGATGGAGGGCAGGAGATATGCTTGACTAGATCCTCTTGTACGGTGGACCCTTTCATGTATTTTCTTATTTGTGTTGTACTTCCCTGTGATGTGTTGCTTGTTATATGTTTTGTCTAGATTTCTTTAGAAGACCATTGATTTCTCTGTTGACGCAAGGTGATTAAGGAATTGACATGTTGTGATATTATTCTATTTGTACCTCATTTCTTATATATGTCGTATGCTTATTATATTTTGCATGTATTATTGTTCAAAAATATGCCTTTGTGGTGTCTGATTAGGGATGATGCAGAGAGGTAGATACCATTCTTTTTTCCATCTACAATGTTGGCACAAAAAGATCTCTTCTTTGTATCTCTTATGTGATCTTCTTTCATTGTTCTTTTATTTTTGCTACCTTTGGGGGACGATGTCAATTCATTTTGGTATAATGGTAAAAGAAAGAAGATGAGTCCACTGATTGTGGAACTTTTACACTTAGTTGATTTTGGCAAAAAGGAGTTTACAAAATGAGGTCCCGCTTCAAAAAAGTGGGGTCACATTTTGGTTCAGGACCCTGAGACAAATTTCAAATTGAGATCCAGTGAGGTAAGTGACTCCAAGCCGTCCTCCGCAAAATAGGACCCCTTTCTGAAACAAGACCACAGTCAGAAATGGGGTCTCTTTCCATACGTTGCTCATTTCAAAATGGGGTGACGTATGGAACGGGGTCCTATTTTGAAAGTCTATTTGAGTTTTTTTTAACTAGAGGGAGGTCATTTTTTACAAACATCGCCCCACTTTAGAGATCTACCCTATTTTTCTTCCAACCAAAAATGCCTCTAGGTAGGCACTTTTTGGGTTTTTTCATTTCTATTGTTGTTTGTTTGTTGTTTTAGTACTATTTGTAGATTTATGGTAGTATTTGATAGTTTTTATTACAAAAATTGAATTTATAGGTTAAATTTATTTACTTTTATTGTATAAATGTAACAAAAACTATGTTTTATATTTGTATTTAGTGTTTCCATGTATTCAGTACATATAGTTGTAATTTTTATTATGTTTTTTTGTAAAAATGTAAAAACTACATGTATGTACATTACACAATGAAATGATATATTAAGAAATATAAACCTTAAACTAGTAGTTCTTGTAATCATAACCATAAACAAATAACTCACAGTAAACCCTAAATGAATAGCTTTCACTATAGAAACTGTAAACCAATAACCTACAATAAAATCCATAAAGAAACTTAACACGTAGAATAAAAACCCTATATATGTAAATCGATCAAAAAATAAACAAATAACATTTAGAACAGAAGCCATTAAACCAACCTTTAGATCTTAAGATAAAAAAATTATATCCTAAAGGCTCTTGAGGGTCTATATAGTTTAAATTAGGTATATTTGTACCTATTTTCCTAATTACCATCCGTCAGGACCTATTATGTATCTGAGGCCCCTTATGACCCATTATGTATCCTAGGACCCCTTGGCACTCCTTATGACAACTATGACACCTTAGAACCCATTAACGCATCCCAGGACCCCCTTAGTGCCCCTTAGAAAACATCAATACATCCTAGGGCCCATTATGTATTCTAGGACCCATTAGCACCCATTATATATACTAGGACCATTAATAACCTCTTAATATGCATTAGGACCCCTTAACACGCGTTAGGACCCCTTAACTACCCGTTAGGATCCTAAGAGGTCATACTCGAGTCCTTATTGGTTCTAAGTGGTCCTAATGTGTCATAAGGGCTCATGATGGGCCTTAAGTTGTCCTATGACCCTTTAGGACACATTTGGACCCATTAGGACCCTTAGAACCCATTAGGACACATTAGGATACATTAGGACCCCTTAGAACCCCTTAGAGGTCCTTGGAGGTCATAACGGTTCATAGGTGTCACAAGGGGTCCTAATGTGTCCTAATGGGTCCCATGACCATTTAGAAACTATTAGGGCTCATTAGGATCCATTAGGACCCATTAGCACCCCTAAGAACACATCAACCGTTGTAGTACACACCCATTTAGAACCCATTAGGACCTATTAGGACCCATTATAACACATTAACCATCATAAGACACACATTGTATCCTAATGGGTCCTAATGTTTCCTAAGGGTTTGTAATTGGTCCTTTGTTGTCCTAGGACCCCTTAGGACCCATAAGGACCCCTTAGGGCCCACACAGCCCATTAGGACACAGTAATCATCGTAGGACACACTAATGGGTTCAAAGTATCCTAAGGGGTCCTAAGGGGTTGTAATGATTTTTAAGTGGTGCTAGGATGCCTTAGGACCTATTGGGATCCCTTAGGTCCCATTAGGACACATTAACTATCATAGGGCACACTAATGGGTTCTAAGTGTCCTAAGGGGTCCTAATGTGTCCTAAGGGGTCGTAATGGATCCTAAGTGGTCCTATGACCCCTTAGGACCCATTACGACCCCTTAGGACACATTAGAACCCATTAGAACACATTAGGACCCCTTTAAACCCCTCAAAGGTCCTAGGAAGTCATAGGTGTCATGAGGGGTCCTAAGGGGTCCTATGACCATTTACAACCCATTAGGACCCATTATGAACCCTTATAACACATTAACCATCATAGGACACAGTAATATGTCCTAATGGGTCCTAATTGTCCTAAGGGGTCCTAATGGGTCCTAAGTGGTCCTTGAACCCCTTAGGACCCATTATGACCCCTTAGGATACATTAGGACCCATTAGGACACATTAGGACCCATTAGAATCCCTAATGGGTCCTATTATGTCCTAAGGGGTCGTAATTGGTCCTAAGGTGTCCTAGGACCACTTAGGACCCATTAGGACACATTAATTGTCATAGGACACACTAATGGGTTCTAAGTTTATTAAGGGGTCCTAATGTGTCCTAAGGGGACATAATGGACCTGCTAAGTGGTCCTTGGACCCCTTATGACCCATTAGGACCCCTAGGACATATTAGGACCCATTAGAACACATTAATCATCGTAGGATCCACTAATGGGTTCTAAGTGTCCTAAGGGGTTGTAGTGGGCCCTAAGTCATCCTAGGGTTCCTAAGGACCCATTAGGACACATTAACCATTGTAGGACACACTAATGGGCTCTAAGTGTCCTAAGGGGTCCTAATGTGTCCTAATGGGTCGCAATGGATCCTAAGTGGTCCTAGGACCCCTTTGGACCCATTAGGACCCCTTAAGATGCAGTAGGATCTATTAGGAAACATTAGGACCCCTTAGAACCGCTTAGAACCCCTAATGGGTCCTACTATGTCCTAATGGGTCTCGCTATGTGCAAAGGGGTTGTAATGGGTCCCCATTGGTCCTAGCACCAATTACGACCCCTTAGTTCCCATTAGGACTCATTAGGACACATTAACCATCATACGACACACTAATATGTCCTAATGGGTCCTAATGTGTCCTAAGGGGTCGTGATGGGTCCTAAGTGGTCCTCGGACCCATTAGGACCCCTTAGAACACATTAACCATTGTATGACACGCTAATGGGTCCCAATGTGTCCTAAGGGGTTGTAATGGGTACTAAGTGGTCCTAGGACCCATTAGGACTCATTAGGACACATTAAAACCCCTTATAACCCCTCAGAGGTCCTAGCAGGTCATAACGGGTTATAAGTGTCATAAAGGGTCCTAATGGGTCCTAAGGGTCCTATGACCATTTATAACCCATTACAACCCAGTAGGACCCATTAGGACCCCTTAGAACACATTAACCATCATAGGACACACTAATGTCTCATAATGGGTCCTAATGTGTCCTAAGGGGTCATAATAGGTCCTAAGTGATCCTAAGACCCCTTAAGACCCATTACAACCCCTTAGGGCCCATTAGAACCCATTAGGAGACATTAACCATCGTAGGACACACTAATGGGTTCTAAGTGTCCTAAGGGGTCCTAATTTGTCCTAATGGGTTGAAATGGGTCGAAATGGGTCCTTAGTGGTCCTAAACACATTCTTGTTAAATTTTTGCTAGAGTAGATTAAATTATCTATAATTTTATGTTTCATAGATTATGTTGGAATTTTTTTGGATAGAGTATATGATCGTTATGTTTGATAGATTAGAAATTAAGATCTCTAGTTCTTTAAATGTGTGATATATGTTTCTTGTGTAAATTAAATTATTTTTTAGTTCTTTAAATGTTTCAATTTTATATGTGTAATTTAATTCAATTTTAAAATAACTATTTAATGCAAGTTAATTTATATACATGATTATGGATAAGTTTGACATTAATGAGTTTCTTAATCCTCCCCGAGACACGTGCCTCCGCCCCCACCCCCACCCCACCTCCACCCCAACCCCAACCTCAACCACAACCCCAACCAAATACTAATCAGGCGTGTTACAAAGTGCAAGTTGATGAAAATATAAAATCTATCATCGACCACATTACTCACTTACAAAATCAACCCTTTGTTCTCCCCCATGTGGTGCATTTTATATTTACAATGTAAAACATTATTGATTCAGTGAGATATATTGATGGTGACCTTGATAGGCCCGACGCATGGAGAGAGGAGATGAGATGATATTATTATGATGACCTCACATATCGTCAGATCTTAGATCTTAAAATTACAAAGGACACAATATAACCATATTTTAGGGACCCTAAAATAAGAGAGCAACTACGTGATAAAAAATTGTATATCCAT
>MU224968.1:6710142-6742049 GCA_018584345.1 Thuja plicata
GATAATTTTAAAATAAATATTATATTATGATATGCTATCAGGATTCAACTGTATAGTTTTTTATTCAAACTCATTAACCTATGTTTCATGAGTAGTGGATTGATTAATCCAATAATCCAAAACTTAACTCTTTAACTGGGTGAGCCCCCATAATCTCTCAAACAGTGTGTGATGGGCTACACACGACAAAATAAATTATGCAACTCATATAGTTCTCTACTAATATTTGGTTAATAAAATTATAAATGGGATGAGGCTGTATGTTTAGTTCATGATTATGTTGAGAGGCGTCTACATTTATAGCAAGGCAAGGGATTTGTGTACATAAAAATTATTCATGCTTTCATTTAATGCTCATCTATAACAACTAACTGCATGTGAAATAATTGAGAGAAAGGGTAAGTGTGAGAATGAAACGTCTATAGCAAAAGAGTCACCTATATCTTTAGAGAATATTAGAAACAGTTGAGAAAAAGGGTGTGTGAGAACCTAGAATATTAGAAACAGTTGAATACAAGATATGTAATTACACAATCCCCCATTGAAAACCTACAACATAATCTCGATTGATTTCTTTTAATATTGACTCTTCATTTTATTTTTATAAAAGCGTGCAATTGAGACCATAAAAGCCTTCAATCAAACTTAGATGCGACCAAAATAGTCATAGAGGACCATTTCTTTCCACTAATATGTTAAGTAATTACCAAACTTCTTTCTAGATAATACAAGGTTGCACTACTCCTAAAATACTCTTGCACCCAAAAAGGTCAATCATATCTCTGAAAATCAATCTATACAAATCTAGAAAATGGCAACTTATTAGCCAACTCTTTATAAGTTAAGCATTTTAACATCAAAACCCCATATGTTATTAGTTAAGATAATTTTAAAATAAATATTATATTATGATATGCTATCAGGATTCAACTGTATAGTTTTTTATTCAAACTCATTAACCTATGTTTCATGAGTAGTGGATTGATTAATCCAATAATCCAAAACTTAATTCTTTAATTGGGTGAGCCCCCATAATCTCTCAAACAGTGTGTGATGGGCTACACACAACAAAATAAATGATGCAACTCATATAGTTCTCTACTAATATTTGGTTAATAAAATTATAAATGGGATGAGGCTGTATGTTTAGTTCATGATTATGTTGAGAGGCGTCTACATTTATAGCAAGGCAAGGGATCTGTGTACATAAAAATTATGCATGCTTTCATTTAATGCTCGTCTATAACAACTAACTGCATGTGAAATAATTGAGAGAAAGGGTAAGTGTGAGAATGAAATGTCTATAGCAAAAGAGTCACCTATATCTTTAGAGAATATTAGACACAGTTGAGAAAAAGGGTGTGTGAGAGAATGAAACATCTTAGTCGAAGAGTCATCATCTCTTAGAAACAAATGAAAGAAAAAAAGGTGAATGTGTGAGAATGAAACAAGTCATCTAGTTTTTAAAAAATATTATAGGTCAATTGAGAAAAAGGTGAATGTGTGAGAATGAAACAAGTCGCCTATTTTTTAAAATATTATAGGCGAATTGAGAATAAAGGTGAACGTGTGAAAATAAAACATTTGTAGTGGAAGATTCACTTTTTTTAAGAAATAAAATAGTAGAAGACTCACATCCAATTGAAAAAAAGGTGAATGTATGAAAATGAAATATTTTTAGTAAAAGAGTCACCAATGTTTTTAAAGAATATTGGAGGGCTCTCTGCATGGTTGCTGTTTGAACTCCAATATGCTTTGTTATAAAATAATTCCACTGTTTGATCAGGTTCCAATGTTTGATAATTTCCAACAGGGGTACCATAAATCTCCATTAGTTTCGCTTGACGCTTGGATCATCGTCTAGATTTAGACCATGGTACTGAAAAGATCATCGAATCAGAAGCAAATATTGTGTGGATATCTGCGTGGTGGATTCAAAATAAGCATACAAAAATGAGTCTGTTATCAGGAATGTGGTCGCCAAACGTTGGGAGGCATTTACAATTTCAAGTGTTTCATGCTAATTCTCGAGATTTTGAACTTTTTTCATTCCATGATTAATAATGCAGGTCTCTAGTGCAGATCTTATGGCTGAATTTTTGTATTGGAATCTTAAATGCAAATGCATTTTGTGGAGTTCTTCGAGTGCTGGCATTGTAAGAAATCGATCATTGATCCTTTTCATGCTTTATTGTCCAACTATCATTGATCCACTAGGATTTAAAACAATGGTGGAAGGTTGATATAGATTGAAGAAAGATGCAAATTTTCGACGCTCTTCTTATAATCGGAGAATGCCAAGGCCATTCGCCGCAAGTCGCAATCTCAATCTCGCAGCATTGTGTAAAGAGTGTCGGTTGAAAGAGGCGCTTCACAGTCTGCTTACAACCCACAATCCAACAGTAAACGCATCTATATAGCTTCAGCTTTTGCAAGCCTGCATTTCCGAGAAATCCCTTCAGAGGGTAAGCGAATCCACTCCCACATCAATGAGAGGGAATTTGAGTTTGTCCCCACACAATTTTTTACAGAACACCCTTATACGGATGTATGATAACTGCGGAAGCTTAGTTGCTGCACGCAAAGTGTTTGACCAAATGACTGAACAGGATATCTTCTCATGGAATATCGTAATTGCAGCTTACGGAAGACATGGGTATCCTCACGAGACATTAACAGTGTTTCACAAAATGCAACCAAGTGGTGTCCAACCTGATCAGTTCACGTTTGCCAGCGTTCTCCCTGCGTGTGCCAAAATGAACTCGTTGGAACAGGGTATGGTCATACATCAAAGAATAATTGATAGTGGGTTTTTGTCAGATGTTGTAGTTGCAAATGCCCTGGTAAATATGTATGGAAAATGTGGAAGCATACAGAAAGCGC
This sequence comes from Thuja plicata, assembly GCA_018584345.1. Lineage (NCBI taxonomy): Eukaryota > Viridiplantae > Streptophyta > Pinopsida > Cupressales > Cupressaceae > Thuja > Thuja plicata. The sequence continues at coordinate 6,713,026 of MU224968.1, forward strand.
GTGAGCTGTTTGAGAAAATGCCTCAAAAAAATGTGGTTTCATGGAATGCAATGATTGCAGGATATACACAAAACGGTGCTCTTGACGGAGCTGTAAGGCTTTTCGGAAAGATGTCTCATAGAAATGTTGTTTCATGGAATGCGATGATTGCAGGATATGCACAAAATGGGTTTGTTAAAGAGGCCTTGGAAACTCATAAGAAAATGCAATCGGCAGGTGTAAAACCCGTCGCTACAACCTTTGGTAGTGTCCTCACGGCCTGTACCAGAATGGAAGCTTTAGAACAGGGTATGGACATCCACCAAACCATAATAAAAATGGGGTTTTTATCAGATGTTTTAGTTATAAATGCCTTGGTAGATATGTATGCAAAATGTGGAAGCGTACACAAGGCAGGTGAACTGTTTGACAAAATGCCTCAAAAAGATGTCATCTCATGGACTTCACTGATTGCAGGATATGTACAAAATGGAGTTGTTCTGAAGGCATTAGAAACTTTCAAGCAAATGCAGTTGACAGGTGTAAAGCCAAACTCCACAACCTTCGCAAGCATCCTCCCAGCCTGTGCGAGACTGGGAACCTTAAAACAGGGTATGGGTGTCCATCGAAGCATAGTGGAGAGGGGCATTTTGTCAGATGTTGTAATTGCAAATGCCCTGGTAGATATGTATGGAAAATGTGGTAGCATACCAAAGGCATGCAATCTGTTTGACAAAATACCTCAAAAAAATGTGATCACATGGACTGCAATGATTGCAGGATACACACAAAATGGGCTTTTTGAAAAAGCATTAGAAGCCTTTAAGCAAATGCATTTGGCAGGCATTAAGCCAAACTCCACGACCTTTGCAAGCATCCTCCCTGCCTGTGCCAAAATGGGAGATGTAGAACAAGGTATGGACATCCATCAAAGAATAATGGAAAGAGGACTTCTGTCAGATGTTGTAGTTGCAAATGCTCTGATTGATATATATGCAAAAGGTGGAAGCATACATAAGGCACACACACTTTTCGATAAAATGCCTCAAAAAAATGTAGTATCGTGGAATGCAATGATTTCAGGATATACACAAAATGGGTTTGGTGAAAAGGCTCTGGAAACATTTAAGCAAATGCAATCGGCAGGTGTAAAGCCTGATGCCACAACCTTTGTTTGTGTCCTCCCAGCATGTGCCAAAATGGGAGCTTTAGAACAGGGCATGGACATCCATCAAAGGATAATGGAAATAGACATATTGTCAGATGTTGCACTCGCAAATGCCATGGTAGATATGTATGCAAAATGTGCCAGCATACATAAGGCGCGTGAACTGTTTGATAAAATGCCTCAAAGGAATGTGATCTCATGGACTGCAATGATTTCAGGATATGCACAAAATGGCTTTTGCAAGGATGCTCTTAGTCTTTTTGAATTGATGAAGCTCTCTAGAACACACCCTGACCATGCAAGCTTCAGTTGTCTATTATTGGCATGCAGTCATGCAGGTTTAGTGGACGAGGGGTGTAAATACTTCAATCTTATAAGTGACTCCTATTGGATTACACCTACAATTGATCATTATGTGTGTATGGTTGACCTTCTTGGCCGTGCTGGCTATCTTGAGGAAACTCTAAATTTCATCATCAAAGTGCCAATTAAACCTGTGGCAGTCGTATGGTTGTGTTTGCTTGGTGCCTGTAAAGCACACAAGAATATAAGGTTGGGAGTATTTACTGCAACTCTTCTTGTTGAGCTGGATCCTAAAAATACAGCAACTTATATTCTTTTATCTAACATCTATGCAGAAATGGGTCACTGGGGTGATGTTCAAATGGTAAGAAGATTGATGAAAGATAGAGGCATTCAAAAGATACCTGGATGTAGTTGGATTGAAATCCATAAAATAGTACATGCTTTTTGTATAGGAGACAAATGACACCCTCAGACATAGAAGATCTATGCAAAGTTGGAAAGTTTTCATGGTGGGGAGGAGGAAGAAAAAGAGTTATTCCTCTGTCATTATAGTTTGTTTAGTTTCGTGGACATCATTAAAATCAATCTTTTATTCATTCATCTGAATTGGAAAACACGCACCTGGGAACAAATTTTAGCTATCAAGTACCTCAACTACCACACTGCAACCAAGTTTATATCCAAGATTGTTGTGAGAGTGAACCGGTTCCTCATTTTAAATCAATTACAATGTTCTTGTGGGGGTTATTGGTGATGCTAAGTGAAGCAAATCTAGACTTCAATGCTCGGAGATGATAGGAAGAGATCACTTGATAGTTCTTTACTCCAACTTAATCCATATCTTGTGCCAATATAAGGTGTTCAATGTGGGATTGAATTACGTATGTCAAATTATGTGCACAAATCTGGGGAGAACAGTCTGATGGTGATCCGGAGATATCAGGAGATGATCTGGAGCAGTCCGAGGGCAATCCAGAAGAGCAGTCCAGGGATGGCCCAGAAAAACAGAGCAGTCCAGGGATGATCTTGAAGCAATTTGGGGGTGAATGCAGATTTGCTCAAAGAAAGGAAATTGTGTATAGTCACACTAGAAGTTGGGAGGATTATCGAAGACATCTTAACAGGTGTAGTCACTGAGCATAAATCATCACTATGTTGTAGACAACATCCTGGTTGTTTATTGGGCCTGTCTTCAACATATTCAATCAACATGTTAATTATAATGCCTTATCAAATATTAATTTTATAACATGATAAACTGCACTTAATCTTGGATCTAGGAAGATCACTAAGTTAACAAAGAACATCGTGTAACACTTTTTAAAGGTTGGAAAGACACAGAGACAAACAGAACACATCAACACATTAGGTGAAGGCTCTATAAACATGAAGCTTCACCACAAGGAATGTATGTGTAATTTGAAGACAGAAATATATGTCATAAATGTTATTCAAGAATATATAGACATATGTCAGTATTTATTAAATGAGTATATGATGTAATGAGTGTCTATATATTTTTACGCCGAAGGTGTTCCTTATATGAAGAAGGCGAGCTAACTTTGAAATCAACGATAGATATCTTGCAGGCCTAATGCAAGACGATTGTACCAATTTACACCGTTGATATTTATCCCAGTCACGTTTTCTTTTCGTGGATACGCTTTACATTTATGGTTTATTTTTTCGTTGCTTTTTCCGTGATTAAACAACTCCTTGAACGAATTTATGGCTACAAGTGGGATCCACAAAGCAATAATTTGTGCAGTAAAAAAAATTGATAATATTTTTGCAGATATGAGATATACCTACGCTTTAGTTTCCTGTGGTCCTTATCTTAACAAAATCTTCCAGTTTGACATCAACAGACAGTAAAAAAAATGTTTGCAAGACGATTAATAAATGTTCAGCATTTCTGTTCCCCTTTTCCTGTTATCTGGTAGCCGAGTATGCAATTTTTCTGCGAGTGGAGGCATCGTGTGCCCATGAGATCCGCCAGTTTGTCTTACCAATTTCTCGCATATCCCTGCAGATGGAAAAAATTAATAAATAAGTTGTTCGCTTAGTTCATTTTGTCATAATTTTGCAGCAAATGCTAGGGTTTTCTGGGTCTTTGCTAGGTTTGTTCTTAGTTTCTAAGTTATAATATTGTCCCAAAAATTAACCCTTGTTCTTCACACCATTTCCATTTGGTCTTTGCCATAGTTTTTTTCTGTTAATGGTCTGCTTTATCTTCTCTCTCTGCAGTGCGGTTGCGAAATTAGTTGAAAATGAAGAGGTGTGAAGGGCATCAACATCTACAAGGAAAGGTGAGTTTCATTCATTTCGGTAGGTCGTTCAGTTCCATTTTTTCAGAGATTAATGGAAGTGCATGTTGCAGGTTAGTGTTATGCATACATAATTTTGCACCCGACATTGTCATTTGTTTCATTGTTTGTTTTCTAATTCTTTTCCCTCTCTAATAAGGCCAGCATCGTGGTTGTTTTGTGTATCCACAATTTTCAATTCATACCCTGCAAAACATTGAAATTACACCAACCAAAACCAAACATGGGTTAGTTTTGTGGTTTGATGGCAGTCCACACTCTATGCGCAGCCTCTCAGTCCGCTCTAAAACGTCATCCATCATTCATACTGCAAGAGGCGTCCATACCCTGTTGAATGCTTATACTGATTTACAACAATTAAATTTTAGTGACCATTTTATGTATGTTCACAGCTATGATTTGTGAGTATTTGTATACTACAGTTATTGTTTATAAATATCTTGTTATAGACTGTGTTCACGTATAAATTGTAGTTATTGTTTGTAGCTATCTAATTATTGTTGTTTAAACTGTTTAATATGGACAGCTAATACCAATTTGAAACTATTTTTAAGCTTGAATCTAAGAATTATGGTCTCGCTGAATGCAGCGTTTACAGGGTATGTACAAAGTGCAGTTTGATGAAAAGGATTAAGGAACTTTTTATTGGGAAGTGCAAAGCCAAACTCTGCAATCTTTGCCAGCATCCTGCCTGCCTGTGTCAAAATCATAGCTTTGAAACCATCAACTATCCATTGACCACCACTCACGTAATAGTTTTTCCCTTGGCATTTTTCATTTTTCTTTGCCTTCCCTATTTCACAATCGCTCATTCCTACCGTGTTTTCATGAACTAGATTAACCATATTGTTTTTAATTCCTGGTCAATTTTAGCCTTCATTTAAATAAAGCCCTATCCTCTAACGATTTTGAAAGAAGCTCCAAGTAGAGGCCTATAATTTATTAGAAGAGAAAAAGGTTTTGGAGGCTATAAAGGATCTCACTAAGGAATGGTCAAGCGCTTTCAACTTCCATTGGTAGCCAAGGTATATAAAGAAAAATAATGTGTTTTCTTATCTTAAGTGTGTCTAGAGTATTGAAAGAGTTACCTTCATCTCCTATACTGTGACCTGATGATTGATAATTCACCACTCGGAATATTGTTTAGGGCAAGTGACTATACAATAGAGGTTTAGGGCCATTTACATAACATCAGTCATATTAGGAGGATTAGTATTTTTTGTTCTAAAGATCATGCCAGCAAATTGTAGATATTGGCAATTAAAGCAGACCCATTTTATTTTCTGGCAGAACCATCCATTTCCATAGAGCTACCTTTTGTGGCCAGTTTTGATTATACCTTAGTGGTCACAATTCCATAGAGCTACGTGGGAAACTAATTTTTCTGATATATTTTGACCATGGAATAGGATGTTGTATGTACGTTTTACTTTTGTGTCAATCCAGGTAAGGCTCACAAGTGGGTTAATCGAATGTTGCACTAGTATCTTTTGAATATGGGATGAAAAATTTGTATTTACTTGTATAATTCACACTATTTCTTAAAGATATGACATTGTACCAAAAATGTGATATCATACATAAAAAATTAGATTAATAAGCATCAAATGTTCAGGATATTTGTCACGCTTATCTAGTATCCGTTCTTATGTAGAATATAAGACAGCAGTCAAATTGTAGAATAGTTTTGGGAAAAATGGCTATATTGTGCATTCCAACTTAGAAACCATGTAACAAACAATTTTCAAATTATTGAGTCCATGTTTTCTAGGGGAAATGGTCGGCCTTGCATTGCAAGCCAGATACCACTTAACAGACAAATCTTCCGCTCCGAATGTTTGGAGATCACTTGATTTCTTTTGTTAATCATGTTGGCAGGTAATGCATCGCTTCCATTTTTAGGTCCAAATGAACTAAGAACTTATGGTTACAAATTAAAAGCAAATGTTTAGAGTTTAATATTCTCCACAAGAGGTTCAGGTGCTATTGTTATGGTTACACATTTTTTGTTAATTCCTTGAGATTAAGGTATTTTACAAGAGTTCTAGGTGCTTTTGTATCTCTGTGTTAAGATCTGTGAATTTATCTCTGACAAATACTGTTGTTGTAAACATTGGACCAAGTTCTGAGAAACTCCCAATTAAAATCTCACTTTATTGCGCAATTTTTCTGGGTGCTTTGCAAATAAATCTTTTGATGAGAAAGAATATGGGATTTATATCAATATTTCTATCCTTCTAAGGTGTTGTGAGGGGGTTTGAGCAAGGACATTTAGTTGCTACAAGTGGCCTGATTTGGAATACAATGGGGGACAAATTAAGTCAACATTAGTTTTATATATATACTTAGTTGACTTCAAATTGAAGTTGAATACATATCAAAGAAGTTAAAATTTTCAAGTGCTTTCCCCTTTTTAGTTTGCTCAATGTTTTCATAGATTAAGTATTGACTAAACAAAAATATTAATTGTTTTGAGTTTTTGCACAAAGGTATCTTTTTGACACAAACACAGACACACAGTTTCTTTCTGCAGTCAGTTTCATCCAATTTCAATAGAGCAGATTTGTTAATTAGGCTATCAGGCCATATGCAGATTCAATTTTTTGTATAAATCTTATTGTTTGAAGTTTTTCACCTACAAAGTTAATAGTAAAGTAATGTCCTGTACATATCCCAAACCCAATGGATATTTACAAGGGAAGCAAATTTTTCCCTAAATTTTGATTTAAGGTGTCTCTATATCTAAGAACATCTCTTTATTAACTATGTTCAGATGGTACCATTTAATGCACAGGAAGCCCATTGAGTATATATTAAAGTAGAGACTCTTCAGTCACAGTCAAAAGGCATGGGTAGATTTCACATGGTCTAATTTGATTGAATTTAGAAGTTCATCTTAAATATGGTCCAATGGAATATATGCATCATATCAAGTGCTATTAGCACTCAGAAATAATTAGATATGCAATCTGTGTCAAAAATAAAGATTTCAGTCTGCTGCAACCATGTTCTGGTAACCTGTAGATGCCTGCAACAGCATTATGGTGGTTGTACATGGCTATTTAAGCTTGTACATCATGACCAATAGTTAAAGGCATTTAACAGCAGCAGACCTTACTGTTGTTATCTGGTTATATCTGCTAAATTTAAATGTCAGAAAAAATAATTCATGTCTTCTCTGTACCCAAATTTTTATAACAGCAGTTGTAAAACATATTGATGCTCATTCCTTTGCGAGGAAGTAAAACTAGCTCTTGGAAAATGCTCTGAGTAATTTAAGTTCAGTTTATCTTGAGAGCTCAATTGATTTGATTTCATGTAAGTTGCATGATCTCAAACTAAACAAATCTGAAACAGAAACCTTGCAAAATAAGATTAGACATCTCCAAATTCATCTTGTATTAATGATTGAATATGTTTTCACTTGTTTCATTACGCAGGGTTATTACTGTAATCTTTGGTATTTCGAAACAATCCATGTGAGCTACTTTACTCCTGGTTAGGATATTGTTTGTATAATGACATCTTCATGGGTGCCTATTAAACTCTGCTCCATTGAATGTTTTACAACTTAGCTCTACTTAGCTACCTTTATTTTTTTTGTGTTTTTTTTCAGTACCTACATGGTTGTTTTTAATATTTCAATGACAATTCCATATGGGAGTTTGTCTTCTTTTGAGAAGATTTTGAGGTCAAATTGGAGGTTTCTTTTGTAGACCATTTTAATATTATGACTGCTCTTAACATTTACGTCGTCCTCTTCCACAATTTTAATGTTCATATTTGTTTTCGCAGCTTATCAGGTGAATATTTTACAACAGATTGTCAAGCTTCCAGTGAGGGAATAGTTGGTTTGCAAGAAGAGTATTTGAGGGAATCTGCTATAGAAAAGCTCCCTGTCTGAAGATTTTGAATTGTATTTTCAGTTATTTTCCTAAAACATTTTAATCTTGTGACTGCAGTTTAAAATTAACGTACATATTTAGAATTCCTTTTCCCAACTCAAAATGATATTATCAAACTAGCCAAACATTGTTTGTATAATGACATCTTCCTGGGTGCCTATGAAACTCTGCTCCATTGCATGTTGTACAACTTAGCTCTTCTTAGCTACCTTTATTTTTCCTTTGAAACTTGTATGTTCTGTCTCTTTGTTTGAAACAAAGTAAGAAAATTTGTAATTTACATTGCCTTATTCATTTGACACTTCTACTTTGTATGCTTCATTTTGTGCATGTCAATTTGAAAAGGCAACATTATAATTAACATTGTGTGTAACAGTTTCATTTCCACTCTATTTTTCAACATTCTTGAAGTCTTCCCCCCTAATGATACACTTTTACCCTCCTCTTCATAACTTAGTTCTCGTTCTATCAGGCGGGTTAGAATGTCAATTGTTGTCTTCAAATAGAAACATAGTCAAATGATGATAGTATATTCTTATATCTATTAATTTAGTTTGTAATGTGATCCATAAGATTAAATGGTTTCCACAGGATGCGAATATACAAAACAGTAAGGAAAAGACTTCGAAACCCAACATACATTAAACTAGGAAAAGTGATGTTGCAAAAGTATGATTATTCAGAGTGTGAAATGCCCAAAGACAATGAAACTTCGGAAGATGCATTACAACGCATTATAAGCCAAAGGAAAAAATGGACTGCTACTAGCAGAGAAGTAGTTAGGGCTTCCATACTATCTCACCTTAAACCAAAGCCAACTACTATTGCTTCACAACAAAGTGCAGGAGAAGTTGAGTCAAGCAAACCAGTAGAACATTGCACACCCACTCCAGGATACAGACTATTACCATTCTCGAACCTAGAGGGCCAAGAAGAGCCCATAACTGGAAGTGATAGCAACTCTAAATAGAGTATATCATTGTAAATTCTGATGTAAATAGAAACACATTTTGAAGTGAAAATTAAAATAGGAAACAATTTTGTTGTGTTGTAATATGAGCTTACATTACACCTAAAATGCATAATATAATTTAACTAAAAAAATAATTATATTGTATTCATAATATTACGAAAATGAACATTGTATTTTAACAAGAATTGAAGATAATAGCAAACTGTCTAATATAATGCCTTCCTAATTTGTTGATATTTTAGAAAATGCCTCAATTTTAAAAAAAAAATTTAGTTCAAACTTTACATGTCAATCGTATCTATATACAAGTAACATTTAAGTTTTCCACTTTACTGTCAAGCACAAATTCAGTACTTAGTTGATTTTCACATAATGTCGACATTCACTACGAATGGAATTGCTGACATCCTTGAGGGCATGCCAATTTCAGATCCTATCTTACAAGTAGCTGGTGTAGAATTGATAAAGCAACAACGATCTACAAGTGCAACCTATCGCCTACACCTCTCTGATGGTGTCCACATGCAACCTTGCCTTATTCCTCAACAATATAACAACCTAGTTATTGAAGACAACTTACAAAAAGGATCCATCATCTGTGTCACAAATTATAAATGCAAAAAATTTTCAAATTTCACATACATTCACAACTGCATTCTACTATTATTAAGATGTCACTTATTTTTATACATCTCTAAAAATAAATTTTGGACACCATTTTATTGCAGTGCAATTTCAATTACTACCTTAAAAGTAGTAGCAAGTTCTCAAGCAACAATTGGAACACCAACACTTCTTTTCAAGGCATCCAACTACCTTACATCAAAGAGCTCTGAAAGAACACTTCATACAAATGAAGAAGCAATATCTTCTATTGCACAAGAACTCAATCCTAGAGGAGAACAAAGTATGTCTTCTACCACAATAACCTCTATTAAGATATTAACCCCGTATCATAAGCATTGGTCAATTGAGGGTAGGGCACTAAGTAAAACCTTCACTCCATAAATACAAAAAAGATGGAAGTGATGGCCAAGTTTTTGGGTTCGACTTTATAGACAGAAAAAATAGGAATAAATATAACATGTTTCAATGAAGTGGCAGAGGAGTTCTACAAAGAAATTCAATCAGGTAGTGTTTATGTCATTTCAAATGGAAGAGTAAAGGTCGCCAACACCACATTTAGTAATTCAACAAACCCTTTTGAAATAGTTCTCCACAATTCATCAACAATAACACTCAACATCTGTTGATTTTATCATCCCCATGCATAATTTCCATATTACGAGTATAGATTCTTTACAATGCTTGCCTATTAATTTCCTTGTTGATGTCATTGGCATTGTCCTATCAATCTCTAATACATCAACAATTCACAAGAAAAATGGAACAGAAACAAGGAAATGTACAATTAACATCATAGATATGTTAGACTGTACAATCGATGTCACACTTTGGGGAAATCATTTTGAAAATGAAGGAAATAAAATGTCTAAAATGTCTCTAAAAAAAAGCCCCCTATTGTCCTCATCAACTCCGCTCACATTATAGCATGCCATGGAATAGCACTAGACACTATATCTCCAACAACAATTATATTGAATCTTGATTTGTTGGAGACATCAACATTGCAAGTGTGGTATGCCACGAAAGCTACAGACCATACACCCACTTCATTGTCAAAAAGCCCCCTACCTACACACAACTTCAAACATCCAGTACCTATATCATCTTTGCTTAATAGAACAATTTTCAAAGAAGAAAATGTATGTGTTAAAGCTTCAATCAAAAAACTCCATTTGGAAAACTTTTACTACCTCTCATGCCCTTAACTAGTGGACAACAAAAAATCCAAGAAAAAAATGACACAAACTGTCCCTGGTACATTTGAATGCCCAAAATGCTCTGCTAATGTGACAAAATGTGATTTCAGCTACATGTTGAAAATGGATTTGCAAGATGAAACATGTCAACTCATCAAAGTTACTGCATTTGAAGGGCCAACAAATGCCTTGTTGGGTGTTGGCGCAGAGGATTTCAAACTATTGCTAGCTAAGGTTGATGGTGGTAAACAAATTTTGGATGTTGTGGTCAATTGTCATTTTCTATTTGATCTTAAAATCAAAGCATCCACATTTGGCGGCCACGAAACACAAAGCATTCTTATGACAGTCTTTAAGGCCATCTAACAAATGCATTTTTGTCATATTATACAGTCAAAGATGTCTTACACCAAATCCTTTTTTGGGACCATGTTACTTGTAATAATATGTAGATAAGGTCACCATGCCTTGTCAAACAATGATTTCTTTTGTATGCAAATTTATAACATAGTTGTTTGCTTCTTATTATATTTCCATGTTTACAAATGGTGAAATTTAAATATGCATATAATAAAAAAATTATTCTATTATTATACTACATGGCACATTATAATTTCATAGCATACTAGAAGTTGTTAGTTTTCCAATAATTGATCATCTAGCTATTTCAAACTACGCTTCCAATTACTTTCCAAATTACAAGACCTAAAATTCATTGCAAATAATTACATGTTTCAATTCAGAATCTTCAATTCTTTTCGAAAATTATTTATAAGATCGTCATTTGTAGATACCCAAAAAAATCTGTGAATAAAAGAAAAAAAATGATGGAAGTAGCACATGAAACAGTCAAAGACAAATAGATTCGACAAAATGAGATGCAACCCAAGCGGTACCATGACAGAAAAGAAATAATCAACAAAAGAAGACGGGAAAATCAACACAACCAACTTAGTGAGCCTTCCAGACCTGCAATGACAACATCCAACAATACCTTCGCAAAAACATATGAATCAGAAATACAACATACAAACCAGCAGAGAAACCCACTTCATCAAATCCTAGATGCACCACAATTCTCTCCACGATATTACATAGCTAGAAACAAGTTTCAGGCAAAGTTAGATAGCCTCTCAACCATATCTACATACTTCAAGTTACTTATGCGAGGGGGGCAACTCAAATATAGTGGCCACACTATTTGTTTCCCTCAAGATATCTATACAATTGCAACCCACTTGCCAAGGCACATAGATGAATTGGATATAATAATTGTCAACAAACAAAGCATTGGTCACCAACAATATAACTTCTATGTTAGCAGAAATCATGTCTACGAATCTTTGAAGTACAAGATAAACAATGATCCCCACTATAAAGATGTACAATTAGATGAAGCAACATTATCATCTTTGCCCACTACTGCTACTGACATATAAGACCTTCTAAATGCAACAACTTCAAATACCGATCCAAATGAAGAAAGCACTCCACAAATAGATGGCATAGAAATAGACCAAGTAGAAAACCTCATGGAAATCCATTCATCATTCGTGGAAAACCTTCCACCAACCACCACAGAGGTTGCAGAGGTGCGGTCTTTACTGCAACTAGGCAGAGGGCGACCTGGTCGTAATATACAATGGCCAAACATTTCACCATATCCAGTAAATGAATACACCACTGAAGGCTTGTTTGTAATGGCATTCCCCACTCTCTTTCCTAAAGGAAATTCCAGTTTCAAACAACAACGAACCAAAGAAGTACAACTACATGAATATGCTCTGCACCTATTACGCTACCATGATAACAGATTTGGCCAACACCCATGATTCAGATACTTCTTGCTCAATCTAATTATGCGCCATCAAACACAATCAACATTAGTTTTTGTACATAGACAAGTCAACGACTCATTGCCAACAACAATTGGTGACCTCCATCAAAGACTAAAGGACTTGCCAAATGACAAGCTAGCTGATCAATTAATGTGATTTACATCCAAAATTCGTGGAACAAGACCTTCTTGGAACCAAAGAAGAGGCGAGCTATCAGACATGGTTATCCAAATTGGGTGCCCAACACTATTCTTCACCCTTAGTGCAGCTGACACAAAATGACACCTACTACCGCACCTACAAATCACCACGCAACTGGCACATGGAGATTAAAAAATATGGTTGACAACCCACACCTTGCTGCACATTACATGCACCAAAGATTTACAACTTTTCGTGAAGAGGTCCTTGAAAAAATTCTTAGAGCAAGAGATTACTGACCTACAGGTAACAACTACATAACGTTTACAAATTACAATGTACAACCACCTACATCAGACCCTAAAACCCTCTTTTTTGCAAGTATGAGTGGCAACACAGAGGATCTGCACACATAAATGGATTCATTTGGCTTAACGGAGCTCCTGACTATGAGAAATTGGACTAGAATAATGCCCAGCCAGTACAAAATGCAATTGAATTCATCAATAGGTATGTCTCAGCATGGAACCCAAGAAGCATTGAAAGCAGGAAACAAATCATTCGTCGACCACCAACCGACGACCCATGCTTAATGGATACTCAAAAGATAATGGCAAGCAACCCTTCCATTGATTACACTGAATTGGTCAGTCGAGTCCAATGACATACAATATGTACAACACAAACTTGTCTTAGAAAGAAGCAAACATCTCTTGTCTATCGATATAAAGCCCCTTGGACCATGCAAGACAAATAAAAAATCTCCATTGAAGAAAATGGACAACCTAAACACAATCCTGCTCGAAATGATGACCAACTCAAACTACACAACCCATCAATACTCTTCGTTTTGAGAGCCAAGGTAGATTGCCAACCAGTATTGTCAATAAATGCAATCCTCAAATATATTGCAAAATATGTTGTAAAAGCTGAGCAAAAGTTTGAAACATACCATTCTATGTTATCTCGAATCTCCAACATTTTCTCATCTGATAAGCCATCCCCACATGCCTTGCGCAAAATGCTAACTAACACACTTGTTGAAAGAGACATTAGTGCTCAGGAAACATGCCACCTACTACTTAAATTTCTACTCACCCTATGTAGTAGGACATTTGTTTCCCTATTTGTCCACCAAAACACTATACACCGTGTTTTCATCTCCACCACATCCACAAGCATGTCCCCAAACCATATTGACTTTTACATGGCTCAACCTCTGCAACTAGATGCAATGTCACTAATTTAGGTAACTCAAAAGTGGTCTTTCAGAGCTTCTCACAAGAAAAATAAATGGAAACAACATTCCACAGCAGAAATTGTTCGAGTATCTCCATGCTTCACTACCATTCCTTCAAAGGAAGACAAATCTTACGTGGCATTCTGTTCGGTAGAGCTGATGCTCTACCACCCATTTTGCAACATTCAACATGATTTTAGTACATCAAATGAAGAATTTATATCTCAATGGGAAAGTTTTTCAAGCACATACAATCCATGGCATGTACGTCGAACAAATCTAACACAGGTAGAAGCAAATGATGCTGGAAGCCCCCTTATAGAAGATGACCATATGGAGGAAGACGTACGTGATGAATGACAGGTACTTTCAGGTCTACAACCAAGGACACCTATTCACATTAACAAAATTGACATGCTTGGTCGGCGAGACATCAATGCCAATAACGAATGGGGAGAAGCCCAAGTGAACCACCAAGATGAGGAAATAACAACTTCATTCATAGATTCCAACCGCACACGTTTCATGCAACCCAAAATCCTCACCAAAATTTCTAATGCAACCTATCAGTAGACCCCAAAAAAGCACATGACATACTTTATTCACATGTACATGCCAACAATTTGCAACCTCTATTGCAAATGATTGTTCAAGGAACCACAAGAACAGGAAAGTCTCACTTGATAAACACCATCAAATACACACTCATGAGTGCAACACCAAGTGGCCAATCACCTCTACTACTTCTTGCACCAACAAGCGTAGCAGCATTCAACATATAAGCATCAACAATACATTATGCACTTCGAATACCAATAAAAGAAATGACACCAATGCAAGGACATGCACTAGCAACTTTCCAAGAGACCATGCACTTCATTCAATATATTATAATAGATGAAATGAGCTTCATTGGACCCAAGATAATGCAAAAAATTGACAGGCGCCTCCGTGAGGCATTCCCAGGGCAAAACAACATCCCATTTGGAGGATGATAAGTCATTTTGTTTGGTGACTTGGGACAACTACTGCTAGTAAAAGACATCCCTATGTATAAATCAACATCTTATGGGGGAACACTATGGCATAGCTTCAACACAGTTATAACTTTTGAACAAAATATTTCGCCAAAACGGAGATGAACCTGCTCAGGTCAGCTTCTGAAACCTTCTCTCAAATTTGCGAAATGCAAAACCTATAATTGCAGATTGGCAACTCCTAATGACAAGATCCAACTCCTCATTTACCACTGAACAATGATCTAAATTCATTTAACCTCCATACATCTATTTGCCACAAATGAAATGGTCTCATTACATAACGAAAAAATGTTGCTATCTTCAGGAATGTCAGTTGCACTATCCATAGTAGAACAACTAAGAGGATCCACATTGTCAGATGTAGAAGACGAACAACTTGAGTCAAAGATACTTCTATGTATTGGCCAAAAATTTATGCTAGCCTCCAATATATGGGTTGAAACTAGCCTTGTCAATGGTGCACTTGGACAGGTAAAAGCTGTTTATATAGGGCTAAAGATAAACCACCACAACTTCCTCTATTTGTAATTGTTGTTGTTTGATTCAAAAATTACACATGCCCACCATGGGAACTCAATGATCCAAAAGTTGTGCCAATCACACCATTGACCCGTGGTCTTCAACGTCAGATACCGCTCAAGATGGCATGGGCACTGACCATACACAAATCACAAGGGCTTACTCTACTTTGCACTATACAATTGACATTGACAACGTAGACCGCCAAGGACTCACATTTACAGCTATCTCAAGAGTTTGAGAACTTTCTACCCTCTGCATACACCCACACTTCACTTTCTAGAGATATGCATGAATGCAAACAAACCCACTTGTTGCTCAACGAATACAGGAGGAGGAGAGATTACACACACTATCATGTCAACAACCTCCACCAAGAAACTGAAAACAAACACAGGTTAGCTTCCCCACCCTTTTGACCTCATGCGCATTGTTCAAAATCAACTTATATTCAATTCGAATAATACTACATGCAACTATTTAATATTAAAGGTTTAAAAAAAAATCGTATATCTAATACTACATATGCCTTTTGAACACCATCCAAATACCTTTTGTACAACAATCAACAAAATTGAAAAATTAGGCGAACCACTATAATCGGGCCAAACATTTGCATCTATTGGGAAAAAGAGCTTAAAACAATATTTCAATTGTCACCAATATGGCCACTTGCATAAGGACTCACCAAACTATTTCACAAAAAAAAGGTATCACATGTATCATTTCGCACTCACAAACCTACTCTACAACAATTCTCGTCAACAACTAATAATGCGAAGGTAAATTTTAGTACATTCATGCCCATTTCAAGCAAATGCATTCCTCATCTCAAATTGTACATTTATTTGCAATGTATATATCTATTTCATTTTCAGCATGATATTTAATTTATACACAATACTACTAATTGCAAATTCTTCAAGATTTCAAAGTTACCGCTCCTACTGCTCAAAGCTACCTACTTCTTATAATTGTCATACATATGGGACATACACAGAAATTCAAAATATTGTTGTGGTATAAAATTTTCACTACTACGATATGCTTCCTTTTTTCAAAATTACTACTAATCACTAAAAATACATAAGAACAATCAAAACTAATCACTGAAAATGAATAAGAACTAGATATATCTTGGGCAGACAAAATAATAAAAAGTTGAAAAAAAATATAAGATAATAGGGGGAGAATTCTGACATAATCTTTATTGTACATTTTAAAATGGTTTTTAAATCTCTATGTTCTATCACAATATCTTGGAACATCTTTGACAATGGATATAATTTACAAGTACACTGCCTAAGAAATTTTCAATTTTTAGAAAATCAACGAAAGATTTGAAAAACTTTTTGCAAACTATACACTGCAGATGGCTTGACAAATCTCTTCCTTCAAATTGATGCTCTATTTTATGGCTAGGTGTCAAACTTTTATAAACATTATACTTTTATTTAGTTTTAGGATCATATTATTACTGTTCTTATGGTTTTTCATATAATGTCTCTGTCACTTTTCAATGTTACTCATAAAAGCCATTATCTGTATTTTATGACTGAAGACAGGACTGAATATTTCTGAATTCAAAAAATTTGCCCCACTTCTTGAGAGTACATTTTTGAGCAAAATGAAGTTTCACACTCAACTGAATAGAAGGTTGTTCCAGATATTTGGAGGACATCAACAGACCAATATGGTGATTGAATTGGCGTGTCATATTACTATCATGATCCAACTTCCCAAATGACTTAAAAATAGGAAATAATTTAGAAGTGCTAATGTTCCTTCCCACAATTTTCAACATTTCCAGTCAGCATCCCTGTAAATGCAACTCACCACTGTAGTCAGTCCTCAAGCACATGACTCAGCACTACTGGCCTCACCAGCATTGTTGTCTTTACGAATATAACAAGCTTGGTGGATTCAAACTACATTATCAAATTGCAAGGTAAGATCTTTAGATTATGGCCTTTTTGTTTTTTTGCATCGATCATTATCTACAACATTATCTAAACTTCTATACTCTTAAATTGATAGTTTTACTCTATTTTTACAGGTGACAGAATTACATTATCTAAAAGGCCACTTTCAGTCTATTGTCAACCTCAAACGCTTATATTCAAACAATACAACAAAATAATACAGTTTTACAGATGACACTTCAACCTTACTCTATTTTAGCTAAAAAAATGCAGTAGCAATTGCTTTCAAACCACAATTTTAAATGCAAAACTATTAATTAACTTTGTAATGGTATCTTACTTTTCTAAATTATTAGTTTCCATTCTTATACTCATTTTTCAAATCATCAAAACAAGCATGCTTAAAATAGAATTATATAAGACTTTAAAAAACTAACAAATCCCTACAAATTACTTCGGCGTACCTATTGTAACCTATGGTGATTGCCAGTTTTAAATCTATATAAAAACAATTTTTCAAATATTGGATGCCTCATAAAAACATGGATCAGATATATCTTATTAATTAAATATTGTTTTATTTTCAACTTTTCAACATTTAATTTTTAAAATACTTTTAAGATAATTATAAAAACATTAAGTGAAAGTAAAAAAAAAAAAAATTTTGATTTAAGACATTTTTAAGGAGAGTTGTCTAATTATATTTGTAATTTTCCTCATGAAAATAAAGCTAAAATTAAATGTGTGTATGTGTGTTTAAATTAAGTTTAGAAAATATTTTAAAAAGAAAATATTTTAAAAAGAAAATAATTATTTTTTATCTAAAATTTTGTGTTCAGGAAAGTAACAACCTTATGGGAAGTTTTATGGTTTGGGGACTAATTGTGCACCACTGAATGGCCTCTGAGATTTTACAAGTTGGCTCTCGACTAAAGGTCATACACCATAACACAAATTTTTGAACATTTCAAAACTCCATTTTGTTAAAGCATAATGCAGTATAAGATGTGGCAAACTACAAAAAGAGTCATAAACATGATTCTATAGTCTTCAGATTTGCTAAACATTTGCAAAAGCTTAAACCAGACAACTCAATTTCATTTCATAAATGATACAAAGCATAGTTAAGGAGATAACCACATAATAATTAAGCATACACAAAAAAGCTAAAAGCATAGTCCAATATATTAACTTCTATTAAAGGTCGAACAAACACAAGTTCAAATCTAAAGAAAATTCAAATATGTCGGTGTCACAAAGTTTCCATGTCTTTTTGAAATAATGAAATGCCAACAACACAAACACAAAGTGGTCTACTTAAATATTAGAAAATTCCCTTCCCAGAATATTCTTATGATCTTCTCGCTACTCCACCTAAAAGTTGTAATTGCAACTACTCGACTGAATCATCGTTTCTTTTCCATAATTGATGCCTCGCATGTATAAATATATTGCCATTTGTTTAGTCTATTGCTTTTATCAAAACTATTGAACCGCAAGGTCATAATAAGCTCCAGCCAATTAGGTATGTAGTGTTAGTTCATATTTTTGCCCTTTAAAAATAACCTTAAAATTGACTCCTTAAACCCAAAATGAAGGACAAAATTGAACCAACAATTTGAGTCAGGTATGGTGATTTTCCACACTAACTCTCTACTTGTTTCAGAAGTCGTAACTACCTTTGTATGATGGGAAACAACTAAAATAAAATTGGGTATGCTTTTAACCTGAAAGCAGAAAAGGCTCACTAACATCTACTCATAACTATGACACTGATGTGAATAACTGACTTATAAATAGAAGAATGCAAGAATAATAACTCAAAGTTCACTTATCAAAGTATCCACTACAAGAATAATTAGGAAAAACAACAACATTTCCTTTTAGATCTTATGAACCATTAAATACAAAGTTCATTAAATGGTCATGCCCATAATCTATTATGACAGATGAAAAATACCCAAAAGTGACTACAATCAACATAAGAAAATTGTTGGGGGTATGAAGCCCAACAGTCAAACTCGGTTTCCCTCCAATTACCTCTGCATGTTCAGCTTCTTTTTTGGATATGCAAACAGTCTATTGGAGATGTATTAATGTTTAATCTGTTGTGTATTTGAAGAACTTTTTACTCTGATTAATCAACTAATTCCCCTGCTTCAAGAGTGGATGTAGGCATTTGAGGAACCACTGTAAATATTTGTGTTCAATCTTTGTTTTTTTTATTGTTGTTTGTATATTTCATTATTCACTCTTTCATATTTACAATTGGTATCCGAGCTCGGGTGAAGCTGATTGGAAATCGTTGAAGAATTTTTAGAATCATGGAGGAGTTGACGGTGCAGAAATTCTCAGGCAAGAATTTTAGTTTATGGAAAGTAAAAATGGAGTCACTATTAATTAAGCGAGATCTTCTCTTGCTTTAGAGAGGAAAGAAAAGAAGCTAACTTCGTTGAAGATGAAGATTGGGAAACCTTGGACAAGAAGGTGAGGGCAACAATTTTTCTTTCGTTGTCTGATAATGTTCTTTTTAATGTCATAGTTGAAACAACAACAAAGGCAGTATGGGACAAGCTTACAACCACATACACAATGGAATCGACTACAAATAAGGTATTCATCATGACGAAGTTGTATAAACTCAAGATGAAGGAAGGTGAAATCATGACAAACCACCTCAACGAGTTTAATACTCTGATCAGACAAGCAAATTCGGTGGGCATGGCACAAGATGATGAGAACAAATTTGTTCTCTTGTTATGTTCCTTACCAAGCAGTTGGGATGGGATTGTGACAACAATTAGTACTTGGGTATATAGCAAGAAAAAGTAGTTGGTTTTTGTTGAAGTTGAAGCTACTCTTCTCTGCAAAGATATGAGAAGAAAGATTGATGATCTTTCGTCCAGTGAAACCTTAACAGATGTGAGTCTTGAAAATAGAGGAAGGAGACATGAAAGAGGCAAAAATTTCAACAACAAAAGGAGATCCAAATCTGCAAAAAGATAAAATTATAGGGGCAGAAATTGTGATTGTTGGTTTTATGGCTAATTTTATGGAAAATTGAGTCACTCAAAGAAGAATTGTCACTCTTACAAAAAGGCAAAAGAAAGAGTTTCGGACAACGAAGCCAATACCACTTACAAAAAAGATGATGGTATTTTAATTTTATCAACAAGCGACACCACTTCAGATTTGTGGGTGTTTGATTCCAGTGCCTCTTTCCATGCCTCTTCTTGGTCAAAGACTTTCACAAACTACCAAGAAGGTCAATTCGGAAGTGTGTTTTTGAGTGACAACAAATCTTGTGAAATCGTTGGAAAAGGTGATGTTTTATTGGCATTAAACGATGGTAGTACATGGTTATTAAAGGATGTTCATCATTTTCCTAAACTAAAGAGAAATCTGATCTTTGTTTATCAACTCCATACTCAAGGTTGTCATACTTTCTTCAATCCTGATACTTGGAAAGTAACCATGGGATCATTGATGGTTTCAAAGGGAGAAAGAGTTGGTATTTTATATATTCTAGAAAGTAATGGTGAACTGGGAGTTGTTATGTCAATCATGGACAACAACTCAAAGATTTGACATCAAAGGCTCATTCATATGAGAAAGAAGGGTCCTGATGTTATGCTATAAAGGGAACAGTTGCCAAGTCTAAAATCTCTTGATTTAGATTTTTGTGAGCTCTGTCTTTCTGGAAAGCAAAAGTTGGTCATCTTCTTGAAGATTGGTAATGAGAAAAAGGGTACACCTTTGGAGCTAGCTCATTCGGACATCTTTGAACCTACTGAGGTAACCTCCATTGGAGGGGCTAATTACTTCATTACTTTTCTAGATGATTGCACAAGGAAAGTTTGGATTTACATGCTTTCGAAGAAATCAGAAGTTTTCTCCAAATTCAAAATACTTAAAGCTATTGTATAAAATCAGATTGGGTACAAGATTAAGTGTCTAAAATCAATAATGGAGGAGATTTTTTCTCCTTAAGATTTGATTTCTTTTATGCGGATAATGTTATTCGTAGTATCAAAGTTGTCCCATTTACTCCTCGAGAAAATGTAGCAGACGAGAGGTTGAATAGGACAATACTTGAGACAACCCGGTGCATGCTCTCTAATGTTGGATTGGACAAAGAATTTTGTGCAGAGGCTTGCAATACAATGATATATTTGATTAACCGCAGTCCTTCATCACGGTTGGATTAAGGTATTCTGGAAGAGGAATGGTTGGGAAAAATAAACCCTTGTTCACATCTATGAGTATTCGTATGTGAAGCATTTGTACATGTCACAAAGGAAAAGAGGACAAAATTGGATTGCAAATTGTAGAATGGCATATTTATTGGTTATGGTGAGGATCAAATTGGGTTTGTAATTTGGGATCCGATGGTAAAGAAGATTATTCGAAGGCCGGATGTTATCTTCAATGAGAAGACATTCCCAACCCTGCAGTCACAAGCAACATCAGAGAAAGATTATATGTTTATATTTGTATTTTGAAATAATCAGGCACAAAGGATATTTGGAAATAATCTACAAACCACAGGTGGAATGCAAAATTTAATTTCACAGCCTTCACCTACATCAGTTTTCTTCCCTGCCCTTGTTTCATCTCCTTCTTTTATGACCTCTGGAAATAATCCCCTATTTCATCTCCTTCTTCTATGACCTCTGGCGATAATCCTCACACTACTCCATTTGATTCAGATTCACCATGCTATGTTTTTGAATCCTTATCAAAGGATAGTCAACATACTGTGTCACATGAAGTAGGATTAGATCATGGTAGAAAAAATTGAATGGACGTTATGGTTTATGTTCAACATGACATGGCAATTGGTCAACTTGGCATGGGATCTAGTCTGCATGGTGACTGGTCAATATTATACCCTCTACAATTAAGGATTGGACATCCTCCTTATAGTGACTTTGCAACAAACAATGCCAACTATCATACTAAGAACATCATACTAAACTCATTAAATTATCGACCAAGGACGTAAACTTGAAATGGTATCGGCAAAGTATATGCTCTAATCCACCTTAGAAGTCATCACCATTTAAGGAATGGAAAATGTTGAAAGTAACACTGAACTAGGAAATGGAATTAACAGCTTAATCTAAAGATATAAGAACATGTTGTAACAGTAAACTAATTGCTTGCCTATGTTCCAGGAACAACCAACAGTACTATTACCAGTGGTTGTAGGAGCAACAGAGTCCTAAATGCTTCAAATGAATTACAACTATTTCCTACTGAACTATAAACTGAGTTCACCTCCCGCGTGGGCCCCCACAGAAGAGTGAATGAACAAAAACGCAGAAACTTAGAATTGAAGATTTCATTTATTCATTCATGAAACAAGGGTACAATAGTGCAGAAAACAAGATTGTATTTCTTTCTCACTAGATTACAAAAAGGATTCCCGTAATACTAACTAACTAAGGAATCATAACTTCCAGCTTATTTAACAACAACTTCTAAAATAGAACTCCTAACAACTAGGATCCCCCAACATTAGGGATATGGCAATCTATTCAATTACACATGAATCCAGGAATGCGCCACTGTGATTTACTTCATCGTGGTTGTTATTCAGCATTGACCTCATCTGCAATAGAAACCACTATCGCCCGAGAGTAGTGGAGTCATCATGAGCCCTGCAACAGCTGGTCTCCTTAAGGCATCACTTCGTTCTTTAATGTTGACTTCTTCTTTACCTACGGATCCACCGTTTCCTGTAAAAGATTATCATGCATACGTATCCAAGAGAAAATCCATAATAAGTTTCTTCACTATCTTTCTCTCATCATATGACTACAGGAAAAACCACCCATCTTAAAGTAGGACAAAAAGATACCATATTTAGGTCCATATAACCCTACAACATATAGATAGCATATTTATACACTTAAAATGTTCCACACACATTCACATACATATGTATATACCAGTTCTGAGATATAAGTATAAACAGTCTGAAAAAGTATTATGAAAGCTTATGAAGTTCTCAAAATCTAGTCATAAAAGCACATGAAACTATAAGCTAAATAGGCCTTATATTGGCCTCATCATTCCCCCCAACTTTTCCTTTTGTTGGTCCTCTAGCAAACAGATAATTCTTCAACCTTGCCTGAATTCTTAGATCTATAGCTGCACTCTGTCCAATACCTCCTTTTTCCAAGCTCCAATAAATCCCTTTAGTGTCCCTGTGTGATTCCCACCTTCTTACTTCCCCTGTCATGTCATAGTCCTCTAAATTTTCTGAATTGGCCAAAAGAGGGGAAATAAGCAGGGGTGGCTGGAATGTAAGTGGCACCTAGTAACTCTACCTTACCCTGCCCAATGTAACATACCAAGGAGCACGCCTATTTTCCATTATGAAATTAAGGTGTGAATGTGGCTCTTTATTTCTCAAGTCCCTGTTCATGTTGATCTAGCACCATTGAATTGATCTTGTTGCTTCAGGTAACTCAATCTCAGCCATCAGATTGTACTCATCAAAGGCTGCCTCCCTAAGAGTATCAATGATTTTGCTTCCTGACTTTGACTGGGATAACTTCATCCATTCATAGTAATAGGGCTTGGGGTTCTTGGCTTCTGGTCGTAGGTTTAGAGGAATTTCATCCTCTAACTCCCTGTAGGCTTTGGCTTGGGATTCCCTACTGAACTCATTCTGTATCCATGACATAAGTGCCCTCAACTAGATATCCCCAACATATGGCAGAGGATTCCAATCCCTATTATTGGGTACAGCTAGGTTGTGTAGGAAGAGTTCACATAACATATTTTGAATGGCTGTAGGAGAACTATGAAAGGATTGAAAGAATTCAAGGGGATCATTTAACAACGGAGACTTATCCCTTACTATGTTATTCAACTGATAATTCAAAAACTACTCTTTAATAAATATAGCATAAACAGGAGAGGGAGACCTACAACTCATTAGCTCAGGGATAACTGATGTTACCTTAGTTAATTTCTCTTGAAGTTGTTCTACCTCCTCCTCTTTTTCCACAAGTTCTTGATAAGTTTGATCAATGACTTGGTGCAATGCCTTCTTCTGTTGTCTCCATTGTTCTCTTTCCATTATTAATTAATTTTTCAGTTGAAAGATAATAGAAAATGGAGTCACAGGGAAAGGGATATCTGGCAGAGTACCTTCACTAGGGTTTTCCCCTGTTGCTTGTATATCAGCTAAAATTTCATTTCCTATAGGCGCATCCTCTGAGGGGTTTGGATAGATTATGATGGACCGCTCAGGGTTATTACATTTTTGGGTAGAGATAGTCAGTGCGTCCAATCCTTGGTTTAAAACTTGCTCAGCCACCTTATTGACAAAGCTCATATCAATACCGGAGTTTTCTTCAAACAGACTCCTATCTGCTACTGCAAGCGGTGAATCCAGCAGACCATCTTCATTAGCAAATTATTCCCCTGAAATGTCATCGTCGTCTGATTTAATGAGATCATCAATAATTTGGAGTCCACAGGAAGATGGACCCCTCCTTTGGAATCTGTCAGATTGTTCATTGGAACTGGAATCATCTTTGATTATTATACATTTTGTGTTCATTCTAACTTTAGGGGATTGTTTACTCTTGGCTGCAGGAAACTCACTAGGCAACTCCTATTGACTATCTTTTAGTTCTTCTCTTCTTGGCTCCTTTGTCTTAGAAATGTCAAGACCAACGGTTGACCCTGCTGGCAATGTATCTGTGGGCATACTCTTCTTCTTCCTATAGCTTCTCCTTAAAGGGGTTTCCTCCTTTTCATCAGCAATCTTTCACTTCTTAGAAGCGATTTGAGTTACAAGGTCTTGTTTCTTGGTGCATTTACAAGAACCAGAGACAACTTGTTTTCCTTTCTCCCTTTTGTCTCTTGTAGGAGTTGTAGTTTTATTAGACGGGGAGGAGACCTTTTCTTCTGAATCTTTCTTCTCAGATATTTTCATCTTACCCTTATTCTGGGATGACCCAGATACAGAAGCTTCAAGAGGACACCTAGGGTTTTTAGACCTAGTTTTTCTTTCTAAAGAAGACCCTAATCCTAATTCCTCAATAATCTTGAAAAACCCCTTGTTCAGTTTGGACCCTCCTTCCAACCCTACTCCTTAAAGGACTTAGGGTTTCCTTCTCAAATTCTCCTAATAGAAAATCCTCCCATTTCATGTCGGACTGTTCTCTCAATGCCTTTTCAATATTTAACTTAATCAGACAATGGTGGCAGACAGTATTCAGCTTACCTTATTGTACCAATGAAGCCCTTTTCTTCAAGATGTTGAACAGGAAAGTGGGTACGTTTATGGGCTAGTTATCATGTCATAGGCAACTCAAAAATTTGAAATGAAGAGCATGCAAGTAGGCTTGACGACCTTCACAAGTGAAATATTTTATAATGAACAATGCACATTGCTTGTAAGCTTCGGGTAGAGACATCCTTATGGTACCCTGTTTCTTGTCAATTTCCAATGGTGGGTCTGAATGCAAAGTGAATTGTGCTCTTGCGGTTGCCAGGTCGAAGCTTTCTGAAAACTCTTCTCCTTCCCGTGGTAACCCTATTACTTCTGCCATGACTGTTTGTGAAAATGGCACCCTCAATCCTTTAACAGTGGCCACTCCATCATGCAGCGTGTTTAAAAACTACAATGCTACCTCTCCATCCCAGCTAGTAAGCTTAAGAATCTAATCAATCCAACCCCTGGCTTGGAATCGTGGCATACAAGCTTGATTATTTAGCAAAAGATCATGAATCATTGGTTCACATCGAATCAAATCACCACCCATTCCCGCAAAGTATGAAGGACACAAAAATAGTTGTAGAGAGTACACAAAAACAAGAAAGATGTAGAGAAGGTCAAAAGTGCGAAGTTGTAGGTTTTGCAAAGATGGAAAGTTCTAGAGTTTCAAGATTTTTAAGCGTTGTATGACAAAATGAATGCAAATCTATCATATCTCAAGAACTTAACTATTCATAATTACTCAACAAACATCTGTATTGGACACTTTTTCTTCTTTGTGCGAAATAAATCACTCATTTCAAGGTGTTCATATCTCAAAAGCTAAATTGGGCGACATTTGTGCAAAAGGGTACAACATTTAAAATTTTAAAAACTATAGCATTCAAATATGTACATAGATATATAAAACAAATCACAGATTTTATCCCCACAAATAAACTAAGGAATTGGTCCCACAATTGCACACGTGACAAGAGTGAAGCTAATTAAATACTAATTAATGAAGTAAATGCCAAAGATAGTACACACGAACCTGATAAAGTACTGGCGGTTGCGTGAAATTGTCATCCAATGTTGGAGAATAATGAGGTGGATGGGTGGAAGACAAGTAATAATGAAATGAAATTTATTGTGGAGAAAGTACTTCCCAGAGGAAATTAATTATTATGGGGTATTGCGAACATGGCTCAAAGTGAAGAATGAATATGAGCGAGGGGCTAATATGCATTTGCTACAGGAGGCTCGGGGACTTTATCATAACCAAATTCCTATAGGAACTCCGCCTTGATCTGGGGTTTATGGTACAGCTTAAACCGTTGGCCATTAACCAATAATTTGAAATGGATAGGGTCAAAAGTAGACAACTACACAGCACCATTGGGAAAAAACAACAATAATTTCATAAGGCCCTAACCAGCGTGTTTGAAACTTACCAAGAGTATGCTGGTATCTGGAGTCATACAGGAGGGCCCAGTCACTGAATGAAAATGTCTTATCCTTAATAAATTTGGCATGCCACTTCTTCCTCTATTGTTGCACCAACTCTCATTTAGCCAAAGCAGACTTCCACCATTTATCAAGGTTGTTCAAGTTGAGGATGCGCTCTTGTTGAGCTTCAGTAAGATCCAAACTGAGCTCCAATGTTGTGTGTAGTGTCTTATGCTCAAATTATATTGGCATCATGACAGACTTACCGTAAACTAGTTGAAATGGGGAGAACCTTGTAGTAGTTTTACAAGTAGTCCTATAGGCCCAAAGTGCTTTAGGAAGCTTGGAGGCCCAATCTTTCTTATGAATAGAGACAGTCTTTGTAAGGATGGCTTCCAGCTCTCGATTGGTAACCTCCACCTGGCCATTGGCTTGTGGATGGTAAGGGGATGACTTGCCATGGTGAATCTTATACTCTTCCATTAGGGTAACTATGAGGTTGGAAGTGAATTGAGCACCCTGATCAAACACTATTTCTCTGGGAATACCAAATCTTGTAAACATGCATTCATATAAAAACTTGGCAACATTTTTATCCCGAGGATGCTTCATTGGTTTAACCTTAGCCCACTTAGTAACATAGTCGGTACAGACCAAAATGTAAGACTTACCCTAAGAAGAAGGGTCAATGGGTCCAAAAAAGTCAATCCCCCATTTTTAAAAAGGGGCCACAATGACCTGAGGTTGCAGGGGCATCTCATTAATTTTAGTAGGCCTTCCCATGCATTGGCACCGATCACATTTCTTGGTATACCTAGCAGAATCCTTGTGGAGATCCGACCAATAGTACCCAGTAGTCAGGATTTCGAAAGACATCTGATTTGCTGCAAAGTGGCCACCACATGGTGTTGGCAAGTTAACTTCCTGAGGAAGCATGACTCATTTTGTGTTGTCAATCATGGCAACAAAGTCATACTTAAGTTCTGTTATGAAAGACAAAATGACTAAGTGTGAAAATAGGGCACACAAACACATACAAAGATCAGTACATCAGCGCATGTGTTAGAGATCACCCCAGAGCATGTGTGCTTAGGTATATACTCTATGGTGTATATACATGCTAGATCCAGACACGTAGAGTACAGAACATTAGTACGGAAAAGTTACAGGTAGATTAGTAGACCTGCAGTCCAGGAAATAGAGCATGGAAGTTTACTACAGTTTTGATCAGCGTGAATGATTTTGTAATGTAATGGCTAAGCGCCTTTAGTTATAAATTTGTATTAATGTAATTAATGTTGTAGTAAACATGCTTAGGCCGACTTTTTCGGAAGCATTATATATTTTGGTTTACAGGCCGACTAGTGTTATATTTTGGGTCGCGCCTATTCAATTGTAAACATATAAGTATGTAATGTAATGTTATATTATAAGTGTCAATTATTGTGTAAGAGGAAGTTACAGAGGGATAGTACTATGAATTCAATACATGATATAGCTCTTTAAGAGAGCAAGAGCATTCACGCATACACGAAACTGATCAGACAACAGTGTCATCACAATAGTTCATTTTGATATAGTGCATATCATCTTTCAGAAGGTTGTAGCCTTCATCTTATTGGGCAATGAGCCATATACCTTTAACAGGGTTTTGTAAAAGACTCCTAACAGGGTCACACCTTTAACCAGGTCATTGTACTTAATTTGTAAAGACTGTTTCTAACAGGGCAAAGGAAATTTAACAGGTTCATTATACCTAGTACAATATTTGTGGGTACTAATCCCCACCGGAGTTTTCCTCTGATCAAGGTTCTCCGTAATCATATAATGTGTTATGTGTTCTTGTGTTATGTTTCTTTGGATGCACATTTGATATATGTTTAATTGGCTAAAATATAATTAATAAATAAACACTGATTCACCCCCCCCCCTCTCAATGTTTCTAACAATTGGTATCAGAGCTCTAGTCCTCTGAAAGAAAGTTTAACCACTTGAGGAGATCATGGACTCGGCTGAAGAAAAACATTTGAAAAATAATCTTGAAGTAGCTCTTGAATATCTTGACAGATCTGAGAAGGAAAATGAAGAACTAAGATTGAAAAATGATGGCTCTCAAATACTTATTAAAAGGCTAAGAAAAGATCTAAAAGATTGTTCTACAAGTGATCTAGGA
>MU224968.1:6746127-6762864 GCA_018584345.1 Thuja plicata
AAGAAATGGTGGATAACATAAGGAAATCAGTTGAAAACTCCATGCAAGATATGAACATATGCAATAATGTCTACCAAGGGCAGTTAGACAAAATTGAGAAAGCAAAGTTAGAAATCAGCAAGATAAGCGTAAAGCAAACCCAGTTAAGAAATACACTTGCGCCATCTCTAGCAGTTCTCAATGAGAACATAAAATAGATTGATAACACCATACAGACATATGATCAAGGTCCTTGCATGGATCTGATAAAAATGGAGAAATTGACGTATGTTTTATGTGCGCATCTTCAGACAGTTGATGCAATAAAAGTCTTTTGGCAGAAAGAGATTCAATCTCTTCAAGTTGTGTACCCAGAAGTCTACATGGATTAAGTATGTTGAAGACTTACATTTTTTGCACACCTTTGTCATTAAATTCAAAGGGGGAGTAGTATAGAATGTGTATATGCAGAGAAGTATATATGTATATATCATAAAGTATTATGATATACAGTCATTTTTGTATGAAGTCAGTTTGAGTAACTTAGCCACATTCCTTTGTTGCCATAAATGAAAAAGGGGGAGATTGTTGGAAAGTTGACTTCCTGAGGAAGCATGACTCATTTTTTGTTTTCAATCATGGCAACAAAGTCATACTTAAGTTCTGTTATGAAAGACAAAATGACTAAGTGTGAAAACAAGGCAGACCGACACATACAGAGATCAGTACATCAGCGCATGTGTTAGAGATCACCCCAGAGCATGTGTGTTTAGGTATATACTCTATGGTGTATATACATGCTAGATCCAAACACGCAGAGTATGAAACATCAGTATGGAAAAGTTACAGGCAGATTAGTAGACCTGCAGTTCAGGAAGCCGACTACAGTTTTGATCAGCGTGAATGATTTTGTAATGTAATGGCTAAGAGCCTTTATTTATAAATTTGTGTTAATGTAATTAATGTTGTAGTAAACACTCTTAGGCCGAATTGTTTGGAAGCATTGTATATTTTGGTTTACAGGCTGACTAGTGTTATATTTTGGGTCGCGCCTATTCAATTGTAAACATATAAGTATGTAATGTAATGTTATATTACAAGTGTTGATTATTGTGTAAGAGGAAGTTACAGAGGGATATTACTATGAAGTCAGTACATGATATAGCTCTTTAAGAGAGCAAGAGCATTCACGCATACACGAAACTAATCAGACAACAGTGTCATCACAACAGTTCATTTTGATATAGTGCATATCATCTTTCAAAAGGTTGTAGCCTTCATCTTATTGGGTAGTGAGCCTAGGCAGTGAGCCATATACCTTTAATAGGGTTTTGTAAAAGACTCCTAACAGGGTCAGACCTTTAACCAAGTCATTGTACTTAATTTGTAAAGACTGCTTCTAACAGGGCAAAGGAACTTTAACAAGTTCATTATACCTAGTACAATATTTTTGGGTACTAATCCCCACCAAAGTTTTCCTCCGATCAAGGTTCTCCGTAATCATATCATGTGTTATGTGTTCTTGTGTTATGTTTCTTTGGATGCAAATTTGATATATGTTTAATTGGCTGAAATATAATTAATAGATAAACACTGATTCACCCCCCCCCCCTCGGTGTTTCTAACACATGGCTCATCGTGACATGCCCAAAGGATGTCATAGGTTTCATCTTCTTGGATGCACCTTCGCATAACCTGATCTGGACCAGTATAAAACATGAAACTATAAATCCAAGAAAAGTTAAACTCTTCTCAGGCAGCAATTTCTCTTCCTTGGAAGAGAAGCGAGTTGGTGTCCTCCCTGTAGTGAGATAGTTTGTAATGTCATCATACCACAAGTTTTGTGCTGATAACAAGAATAGATGCTCATCCAGAAAAATGTCATCAATGGTTGTAGGATTGTTAGGAACATGCAAGTGAGAAAGAAATTCAGCTACTACATTGGCTTTCCTGGGTTTGTCCACAATAGTAATATCAAACTCCTACATCAGTAGAAACCAGTGAGCCAACCTTCCAGATATAGCTGGTTATTCATCAGGTACTTGATAGATGAATGGTCAGTATGGACAAATATCTCATATCTGGTAATATAGTGCCTAAACTTAGTCAGTGCATAGATGACTGCTAGCAACTCCTTCTATGTCACAGTGTAATTGAATTCAGCTCCCTGCAGGTTCTTACTGATGTAGTAAATGGCATGTTCAACAACATCTAATTTCTGACCGAGCACTGCTCCAATGGCATAGTCGGAGGCATCTATGTGGATATGGAATGGTAATCCCCAATTGGGACCTCTCAATATCAGAGCTATGGTGAGAACATCCTTAAGCTACAGGAAAGATTGTTCACAGGCATAATTCCAAGAGAACTCAGAATCCTTTTTCAACAAGTTAAAAATGGGTGTTGTAATTTGACTGAAATCTTTAATAAACCCCCGATAGTATCCAGCATGCCTGAGAAAACTCCTGACATCTTTTTGCTTTTCTAAAGTTGACAGAGTGATGATTACTGTGATCTTTGCTGGATCTACTTGGATGGCATGTGAGGAGATGTAATGTCCTAGAACAACACCTTCCTCCATCATCATGAAGCATTTATCACTATTGAGAGAAATATTGTAGTCCTAACATCTCTGGAGTACCTTTTCCAAATTGGCTTTAGCTTCACCAAAGGTGTCCCCATAAGCAGTGAAGTCGTCCATGTAAATTTCCATACAATCAGTAGATATGTCTGAAAAGATACTGATCACAGCTCGTTGGAAAGTGGTTGGGGCATTGCACAAGCCAAAAGGTAGGACATAGTAGGAAAAAGTTCCCCACGGACAGGTAAAGGTAGTTTTCTCCTAGTCCTCTGGAGCTATTTGGATTTGGTTGTAACCACTGAACCCGTCCAGGAAAGAAAAATATTTCTTACCTACTAGATTATCAAGGACTTGGTCTATAAATGGGAGTGGAAATGGTCCTTCTTAGTGGTTGTATTGAGCTCCCGATAATCCACACAAACTTGCCATTTACCTCCTTTTTTGGGTACTACAACTAAGGGTGACAACCATTGGCTATCAGAAATGGGGTAGATGAAACCAGTGTTTAACAATTTCTGAAGCTCAGTCTTGACTATGTCCCTTAGGACAGGATTTACTCTCCTCTGAGGCTGCCTTACCAGTTTATACTCTGGACTGATATAGATCTGATGGGTACAAAGTTTAGGATCTAATCCCTTCATGTTTGTATAATCCCAGGCAAATGCCTGCTGGTTTTCCTGTAACAACTTAAGGATATCTTTCTGGTGGGGCAATGACAGGTTTTTGCTGACATTCAATTCTTTTCCTGGACTAACTTCCATTTTAACTACTTTATCCAACATGGTCAACTGAGCAATTGGTGGTGAATCCATCTCATGGGGTAATAAGGAATGAAGAAAGTGGGAGGATAGTGAGTATGGAGATGCATGTGGAGTAGGCAAAATAGTCTCCAAAATACAATCTGATTGCGGACACAACTAGGAATCTATGCCATATTCATTAGTGATTATGGATCAAATTATCTCATCTTCTTCCCAAGAGGGTACAAATGGCTCCCTTCCTATAACCATGAGTTGATGTATTGAATTGACTTTGGTTTATGCATCCTCTAATTCTAGGCATACTGCCTCATCATCTTGCAACATGGGTTGAGTGGGGGAATATAGGGTCAGGTTCTTGGTATGGACACCATTAGATATGTTCATTTTCCCTGACCTACAGGCTATGAAGGCATTAGCAGTGGCCAACCATGGTCTTCCTAGGATCAAAGGATACCCTCTCATATCAGCTTTAGGTGAGAGAACAATAAAATCCACTGGGTACTCCCAAGAGTGTAAGGTAACAATGACGTCTTCTATCATCCCATTAGGTTTGACAATAGAGCTATCAGCAAGCTACAAGATGGTTGGGGTATCTCTAAGACCAACAATATTCAACTAAGATAGTACCTCCTTCGTCATGACATTTATAGAGGCACCTAGATCGACCAAGGCATTTTGAACTTTCATACCATGAATAGTGACGGTAACTACATGGCTCCCTGGATCAGAGTATTTGGGAACAGTTAACTTTTCCAGCATAAGATCAGACAACTTCCCTACTACATGAATATTCTTAGGATCCTTCTTCTTCCTCCCCAGTTGTTTTATACAAGCTTCCCTAATAGCCTTGGTGTATACAGGAACTTCTTTGATTGCATCGAGTAAAGGTATTTTTACTGTCATATGCTTCAACTGATTGCGTAAATCTGCTACTGCGGGGTTGAATACGGGTTCAGCTTGGTTGAATAACCTTTGAGGAAATGGGGGATCTTTAGCTATAGGATAGGTCTATGGAGATGGCACATCAGCTGATTCAGAAGGTAGCTCTTCAACCTCTGTTATGATAGGCGTTGGAGGAGAGGCAAGAGTAGTTCCTAACCTGAGATGGATATCATTTAAGGAAATGGCATAGATTTTTTGCTAAGCTGGTGGCTTATTATTGGGATTAGGATTAGGCTGAGCTAGAAACTAGGTTTGCTTAGGCGGATTGATATTGGCTGCAGTAGGAGGCATTATAGCCTGTTGTTGAGGTGGTGGCATTAAAGCTTGCTAATTGGATTGGCTAGACCACTGATTAGGTTGTTGTCAACCCTACTGAGGTTTCTACCAACCCTACTAAGGTTTTTGCCAACCCTTCTGGGGATGTTTCCAACCCTACTGGGGTTGTTGCCAATTATTATACCCACCAAAGCTGTGGGGACCCATATTCTAAAATTTTTTCCATGGATTATTATTTCTAGAAGTTTTGAGAGGATCTTATGGCGTACCTGGTCTTTGGGCCCATGGCCTACATTGATCGACATAGAGAACCTCTCCATTTTCATCTATAGCATTGAATTTCATAGGCATTGGCTGGGACTCCACATTTGCAACAGTCTTGCACTTGTAGCTTCTCTTCTTTTCTCTACAATGTGGGTAGTATTCAGCTAACACAACATCAGCATCTTCCTTCTTCCGTCAGGCCTGCATGGTGTCCAGCTGAGTAGCGACATCATTAATGATGTCTTTCTTGAAGTCTGACGGAAGATTTGAAAGTTCCATCTTGGATACCCTGGAATTAGTAGACTTATGAGGTAAGTCTCGGATGCCTCTTCCCTTTTTAACAGTGGCTCTTGAATAATTCATGCAGATGTTCTTGATATCTACCCAGTTCTTCTGGTTGATGTCACCTCCAGCCATAAGGTACAAGGCCTCCATACTTCATGTACACCTTTCAAGAAAAGGTGTTTTTGGGATTCCTCATTCAACTGGTGTTGTGTGTTATGCTGGAGGTTAAACATGAACCGAGAGACATAATCCTCCAAAGGCTCATCCTCTTTCTGTGACATTTTAAAAATGTTGTTTACCTTTAAATCTTTTCCCCTATAGTATTCCTTATACTTTGAAATGAACATATTGCTCATGGAATCTGAGTCTGCTATGGCATTAGCTCCCAGTTCAATGAACCACCATAGAGTAGCCTCTTTAAGATTTGAGGGAAACAACTTCAGTTTATGGGCATCGGTTGTATAGTCATAACTCCTACAGAGGATGTCAAACTCAAATAGGAAGGTCTCTAGATCTTCAGTAATGAGGCCATAAAATTTTGGCACTGCAGAAGCAGGTATGTTCTTCAGATTTTGGTTGCCCTATTGAGGAGGGATAGGGAAAGGAAATGTAGGTTGAGCCATCCTTGGAGGTGGACCTGGCTATTGATACTTAGGTTCAGCAAAGAGTTTGTTCAAATGCAATGACTCTTCAGAGGATGATGGTTCTTTCTCATTAGCAAATGGGTTTACAAATGGTTCTTCTTCTTCGACGTTCACAACTAGGGGCTCCTCAAGCTCAGTGTTAAGTATATTAAATGGCTTGACTTGGTTATATTGAGGAAGGAAATGCCCAAGATGATCTCTTCTTCTATGCATAAAAAATAAAAATGTTGAACTAAATCTAAGACGATGACACTGGTCTGGACTAGATTGACACCATCCTCGGCGGCGATGCCAAAAATGACTGGTCAGTATTATACCCTCTGCAATTAAGGATTGGACATCCTCCTTATAGTGACTTTGCAACAAACAATGCCAACTATCATACTAAGAACATCATACTGAACTAATTAAATTATCGACCAGGGACGTAAACTTGAAATGGTATTAGCAAAGTATATGCTCTAATCCACCTTAGAAGTCATCACCATTTAAGGAATGGAAAATGCTGAAAGTAACACTGAACTAGGAAATGAAATTAACAACTTAATCTAAAGATATAAGAATGTGTTGTAGTAGTAAAATAACTACTTGCCTATGCTAAAGGAACAACCAACAATGCTATTACCAATGGCTGCAGGAGCAACAGAGTCCTAAATGCTTCAAATGACTTACAACTATTTCCTACTGAACTATAAACTGAGTTCACCTCCCGCGTGGGCCCCCACGGAAGAGTGAATGAACAAAAACTCATAAACTAAGAATTAAAGATTTCAATTATTCATTCATGAAACAAGGGTACAATAGTGTAGAAAACAAGATTGTATTTCTTTCTCACTGGATTACAAAAAGGATTCACGTAATACTAACTAACTAAGGAATCAGAACTTCCAGCTTATTTAACAACAACTTCTAAAATAGAAATCCTAGCAACTAGGATCCCCCAACATTAGGGATATGGAAATCGTTAAGATACATGATCAACATTATTGAATGCGGGAACAAACTGTATTCAATTACACATGAATCCAGGAATGTGCCACTGTTGGATTTACTCCATCATGGCTGTTATTCAACATTGACCTCGCCTGCAACAGAAACCACTATCACCCGAGAGTAGTGGAGTCATCATGAGCCCCACAACAACTGGTCTCCTTAAGGCATCACTTTGTTCTTTAATGTTGACTTCTTCTTTACCCGCGGATCCACCGTTTCCTGCAAAAGATTAGCATGCATACAGGCAATACCAACGGTTATGCATCTCGCAATACCACTAGGCACATTAGACATGTTTTTCAATCTTTAGTGGATGGTGCTCCTTTGTCATCGATTGTACCTACTCTCTCCAATGATAATTTCAGTGAGCATGCACCCATAAGTGATACACTACTTGGAATTAAGAAATTAAAATCGGTGTCTAAGAACATTTGTCCCACACAGAAGAACATTATTGGTAATAGTAATAATGTTGATTTGCAGGCACTTACTGGTAAATCTAGTACTCTTAAGGGTCCCAATTTGTCATCATAATAGAGTATTGATTTAGGACATAATCAAGAGTTGAGGAGGTTTATAAGACAGATAAAATTCCCTTCAATATTCTCTAATTATCAGTTATTGTTTTCTCATGAGGCAGTATCTATGTTATTAATCTCTGGTCAAACAGAGCCAACAAATTACAAGGTTGCTTGTAAACCTTCTGATTGTAAAAAATGGAAAGAGACAATGTGTGGGGAGATGGATTCATTATTGACAAATCAGAATTGGGACTTGGTACCTTTACTCCCTAACCGGCAAGCTTTAAGAAATAAATGGGTGTATAAATTGAAAGAAGAGGATGGAGGCCAGATTCATTATCAGGCCAAGCTGGTTGTCAAAGGCTATGGTCAGTAGCAAGGTGTGGATTTCAATAAGATATTTTCTCCAATAGTTAAAATGACTACAATTCAAGTTGTTTTGGGCTTGGTAGCAACATGGGATCTTGACCTTGAGCAGTTGGATGTCAAGACTTCTTTTTTACATGGAGATGTTGATGAGGAATTATATATGATGCATCCTGAAGGGTTTGTCAAAAAGGGTAATGAACATCTTTGTTGCAGATTGAAGCGGAGCTTGTATGGGCTTAAGCAAGCTCGAAGGAAGTGGTATCTTAAATTTGACCTTTTTAAGATTGAGCATAAGTTTGTATGCTCAGAAGTTGATCCATGTGTCTATTTTAAACGGTTGCCTTAATGGTGAATTTTTCATACTTCTACTTTATGTGGATGATATGTTAGTGACCGACACTAGTATATGGATTGTTCATGAGCTTAAGAAACAACTAGCTAATAGATTTTCCATTAAAGATTTGGGGGAAGCCAAAAGAATACTAGGAATGACTATTTCTCGAGATAGGAACAAAAGAAAAATCTGGTTATCACAAAACAATACATTGAAAAGGTATTGGTCAGATTTGGTATGTTAGAAGCTAAGTCTGTAGGCACTCCTTTAGCTTCTCATTTTTGTCGGTCTGTTGAAATGTGTCCTAAAATACAAGAGGATCAAGACTTTATGAAATACATTACTTATACATCTGGGGTTGGGAGTATTATGTATGCTATGATTTCTACTCGCCCGAATATTGCTCATGTAGGGGGAGTAGTAAGCAAGTTTATGAGTAATCCTGGTAAACCTCATTGGGAGGCTGTTAAATGGATCCTAGGTTACTTAAAAGATACTTCTAATTTTTCTTTGTATTTTGGAAAGTAGAAGGCACAATTGTAAAGTTTTGTGGATTTTGATCTTGGTGGGGATTTATGTTAGAGTAATAAGTTATTTTACTTATTAATAAAATCATTATTGTTTTAATTATTAAGTCAAGTTTACTATCTCTAGTTAACTTAAGCTAAACTTTAGGCATATAATAATTAATTCTTTTATTAATTATTATCATGCAACCTAGACTTTTCCCTTTTAGGGTTTTGATCTCATTTTATAAGGATTGATCTTTGTGTATTTTATTATCACAACTTAGTGAATTATTGAGGATTCTTTGAATTGAGAAGTTTCTCTCCATTGTTTGCACATGATGTTTCCTCTTTCATCGATCTGTTATTTCTGGCCTCCATAGTTTTTGCTTCTCTCTTTTTGTGACAGTTTTGCATGCAGGTGATTTTTGGGAGCTATAGGGTTGAGTTTTCATCAACTCTAATATGGTATCAGACCTCCAGATCTTTATGCACATGTTCTCTTCAAGAGATATTTGGCCTTGTTCTTTAGATCTGTGTATTCAAGAGGTTTTCTATTTCATATTTATTTGGATGTGGGGGGTTTTTTTTGGAGCACTTTGAGCTCAAACAAACCACACAGTTACGCTCAAAAGGCCCAAAACCCCCTATTTTCATATAAGGCGCGCCCAATTTGGACATAGATGCATTCTGAGACAAAAAAAATTGCCCCCGCGACCCTTTTCTAAGCATGATTTTCGAGGCGACGGACAAAAAAAATATTAAATATTTTTTTTATGTTTTTAAAAAAATTCTTGGTACCTACGCCAATTTTGGCCAAAATTTTGGCAGTCCCTCCATATTTAGCGGCATTGCCAGATCTAGTGGAGCTCTGCCAGATTTAGCTGAGATTTCTTGGGGTTCTTCAATATTTGGGCCCTATTTGGTTTTTTGCTCATATATTGAGCAAATAGAGGCATTTTTTGCCAAATGAGATATCATTGGAAAGTTGGTTCTGAGCCCCATCTGATTTGCAGGTTTGGTTTTATGTTTGTCATCTTCCAGGGTTTTTTCGTCAGTCAAAGTTAGGCTTCCTTTCTGCACTCCAAGAGCCATATCTTTCTCATCTGGGCTCCATTTTCCAATTTACGCACATCATTGGAAAGTTGGTTGTGTTCTTTCTTTTGGTATGGGTCTCATTTCCAGAATCTGCTCCAGATATATTTTATTCAGTTTTTTGTTTTTTTACAATCTGGTGGATATCTGGAATGTATCAAGTCCTGAGATCATTTTCCTTGCATGAGATGACTCATTTTTAGCTATTACTTATGCTCTTACAGCTTTTTGTCATTCATGAGCATTGTAGACATCTATTTCTATAACGTTTCTTTTTTTTTGCAAACGCACTAAGATAAAGTATAATATGTTGCATGCTTCGAATCTTGCACATATTGTGCATGTTTGTACTCGCACTGCATTATAAAGTGTTATGGGGGTTTGATATTTTTTTCATCTACCTTTTTCAAGTGAGTGTTCCTTCCACAACATTAGCCTCATGATGTGTGTCAAGAGAGTGATCATCCATGACACCATCTTTTATATGTGTTTGTACTTTCTTCTACACATTCTATGTTCCTAGTTCTTCAACATGTAGTCGTTCTTGGAATTATGTTTCGGTGTATCTATCATGCCTCTCCCTACTCAGCATTATGGGGGTATCTCTTGTTGGTTCTAATGCTTCCTTGGTTCGATGGAGTGAGCTATGTATTTAGTATTTGTTCCTATGTACTAGGCAGATGCAACGGCTGGGTACCTATACATTTTGGTGAGATGGATCATTTACCATATATGCACTCTTTCATTCCTATTTTGGACGCAATCTTTCACGTTCGATTGATCAGCTCTTAAGATCTTGATTACAGTATTCTCTACCAGATCATGTTCTATTACAGTGGAGGTTCCAGCAATTATTCTTTGACAGTGTTTGTAGCTTCATGCTTCAGAGGTGTTCTACATGTTCTTCCTTTGTTCATATTTTTCTGAGACATTCTCTAGTTTGGAGGCTTCTTAAGTCATTCACTAGGCTTCATCTCTTTTTGGAGAGGGGTTTTTCCTGTTAGAGTAAAAAGGTATTTTCACTTATTAATTATATCATTATTGATTTAGTCACCTTTTTATCTCTAGTTCACTTAAGCTAAACTTTAGGCATATAATAATTAATATTATCATGCAACCTAGGTTTCTCCACCTTTCATGTTTCAATCTCCTTTATAAGGATTGATCTCTTTGTAAATATTAATTCTTTTTTAATTCTCTCTATTCTTTCTCTTAATAAATATTTCATCTTTCAGATCATTATAAGTTGTGTCTCCATTCTTTGCTTTTGTGATACGTATTTTGCATACAGTGGATTTTGGTGATTGAATTCTTTGAATTCTAACATGGTATCAGAGCCTTGTTGTTGCAGTCCGTTCTTGAGTTTTTTGAAGATTTCTTGGAGCACTGAGGGTTTCAAGTTTTTAGAGTTTTTTGTATGGATCTAGGGGAAGCTATTTTTCAGAGCACTTTGGGCACAAACCAACCTCACGGTTGCATCTAGAATGCCCAAAACCCCCTATTTTCATATAAGGCTCGTCCAATTTGGACACAGTTGAAATCTGGGCCCTCTTTTTGCATGCACGACCTTGGCACACTTTTTAGGCAAAAAATATCTCAATTTTCACACTGCCTTGGTTTCTGTGCCACCTCAAAATTCACGCCACTGAATTGGTAGATTTTTTTTTTAATTAAATTTTTTTTTCTTGGTACCTCTGCCAATTTTGGCCAAAATTTTGGTAGTTCCGTCAGATTTAGAAGCATCGCCAAATTTAGTGGAGCTATGCCAAATTTAGCAGAGGTTTCTTGGAGTTCTTATTTTGGAGCCCTCCTTGTTTTTTTTCTCATATCTTGAGCAAACGAAGGCATTTATTGTAAGATGAAATATCGTCAAAAAGCTGGTTCCAAGCCTGATCTAATTTTCTAGGTTTGGTTTTCTGATTTTTTCCATTTTGAAGAGCTTTTTCCAGTCAAATTTTGGGTTCTTTTTTGCACTTCGGTTGCCATGTGTTGCTCCTCCAGACTCTGTTCTTTGACTTCCACATGTCGTTGGAAAGCTGGTTTTGTTCTCCTTCTTCTTGTATGGGTCTCATCGCCAGATTCTGCTCCAAGTACATTTTATTCGATTTTTTCTTTTTGGTATGCTGGTGGATATCTTAGATGTTTCAGGTCTTGGGATCATTTTCCTTGCATGAGATGTCTCCTTTATAGCTGTTACATATGTTCTTACAGCTTTATGTCATTCCATAAAATTGTAGACATTTTTTTGTAGCATTTATTTTTTGTAAACGCATTGGGATAAAGTTTCATCATTGCATGTTTCAGATCTTGCATGTTTTGTGCATGTTTGTACTCACACTACATAATAAAGTGTCATGGAGGGGTTTTATATTTGCCTTGTTTTTCATCTACCTTTGTCAAGTGAGTGTTCCTTCCATGACATTAGCCTCATTATGTGTGTCAAGAGATTGATCATCCTTGACACCATCCTTTATACGTGTTTGTACTTTCTTTGACATGCATTTATTCTTGCCAACCTCTTTCAGTGTACTTGTCATACATATATGTGTTCAACATTATTGAAAGGAAACTAAGTGTACGGAAAATAGTTCCCTATGCTAAACTCCCGAGAAGAGGATCGTGCAAATTCAGATTTAACCCTTATAAATTACAGAATGATAATACAATAATATGCATACATAGAAAAATGAGAATGACACAATGATTTACCCTGGGGAAAACCTTTGGGTAAAAAACCCCAGCACTCCAAAACCTGCACAATGTATTAATCAAAACTATTATTGTTTACAATACACTTGCAATGCAAGTTCTTTCAGGAGATAATCAACACTTGAAGACAAATCCGACAGCATAACAACATTCCAACAATACACTAAATTCACTCTGCAATTTGCAACCCTAAAAATGCTTATATCATGCACTTCCCTTTTTAGGGCAACTTCCAAAGATAACCGTATTAGGGTTTACCATTGCAAAAGAGTGTATAGTACTCAACATGATCATGTGCCACATGTCTTGCATGTCTTCACCCATCATCGAATCTTTCACAATTAGCTCTTACAAATATTAATGACCGTCATAGGAATCCATCATAACCATTCCAGTCATGATTACCTTACACATTGTCCAAAGTGCCGACATTTGGAAAATAACCTCTACCATAGAATGGGATGCCTAGATCCACTTAGACCAAGTTTGATCATCCTTGTCATCTTCCAAGTGGAGTGAAAACACAACATGTCCACTCAACTAAATGACAGAATGGATATCAAACTTAAATACATTATTTGCAAACAATTAATTAGAAAAAAAATAATATCAAATGTAAGTAAATATACAAGCTTGAGACACCTCATTCCTAACAATTATGGGGGGTATTTCCTATTAGTTCTAATGCTTCCTTGGTTCGATGGAGTGAGCTATGTATTCAATATTTGTTCATATGTACTAAGCGAATGTAGTGGCTGGGTACCTATGCATTTTGGTGAGATGGATCATTTACCATATGGAGACTTCTTTCATTCATATTTTGGAGGCATCCTTCCATGTTTTTATCATCTCTTCAGACTTTGGTATTTTTTTTCATCTGTATCTTCGAGTTTCGATGTTTGTCTTTGTTTTTCATCTTGATTTGAGTAGTGTCATTTGAGAGCACTCATACATATTACAGTCTTCTCTACGTGATCATATTCTATTTCAGTGGAGGTTCCATTAGTTATTCTTTGATGTTATTTACAGCTTCATGCTTTAGTGGTGTTCTTCATGTTCTTTTTTTTATCATCTTTCCATACTTTCGTATTTTGTGATCTGTATCTTTGAGTTCTGATGTTTGTCATCCTAATTCGAGTAGTGTCATTTGAGAGCACTCATGCTGATTACAGTCTTCTCTACCTGATCTTTATTCCTATCTTCTGGGACATTCTCTAGTTTGGAGGCTTCTTTGGTCCTTCACTAGTCTTCATCTCTTTTCGGAGAGGGTTTTTCCCACTGGATTTTCTAATTTTCTCCTCTTTACAGAGATTTTTGTACTTGGGTACCTGATTAGGCCATGTTTTTGAGACCCATTTCTTACTTTCAGTAGTTGTTTCTAGGTTTTTAGCTTCTCTCTAAGTTTATCTTAAGGGGGTGTTAGAGTAAAAAGGTATTTTCACTTATTAATTAAATCATTATTGATTTAATTATTCAGTCACCTTTTTATCTCTAGTTCACTTAAGCTAAACTTTAAGCATATAATAATTAATTCTATTATTAATTATTATCATGCAACCTAAGTTTCTCCACCTTTTGGGTTTCGATCTCCTTTATAAGGATTGATCTCTTTGTAATTATTAATTCTTT
Source organism: Thuja plicata (assembly GCA_018584345.1). Lineage (NCBI taxonomy): Eukaryota > Viridiplantae > Streptophyta > Pinopsida > Cupressales > Cupressaceae > Thuja > Thuja plicata. The sequence continues at coordinate 6,760,016 of MU224968.1, forward strand.
TGTAATTCCCTCTATTCTCTCTCTGAATGAATATTTTATCTTTCAGATCATTGTGAGTTGTGTCTACATTCTTTACTTTTGTGACAGGTATTTTGGATACAGTGGATCTTAGTGATTGAATTCTTTGAACTCTAACATTTCCCACTGGGCTTTCTCATTATTTTCCTCTTCACAGAGATTTTTGTACTTGGGTACCTGATTAGGCCTTGTTGTTGGGACCCATTTTTCCTGCTTTTAGTAATTATTCTAAGTTTTTAGCTTCTCCCTAAGTTTACCTTAAGGAGGATATTAGAGTAATAAGTTATTTCACTTATTAATTAAATCATTATTGATTTAATTATTAAGTCACTTATTATCTCTAGTTCACTTAAGTTAAACTTTAGGCATACAATAATTAATTCTTTTATTAATTATTATCATGCAACTTAGACTTTTCCCTTTTAGGGTTTTGATCTCCTTTTATAAGGAATGGATTGATCTCTTTGTATTTTATTATCACAACTCAGTGAATTATCTGAGGATGTTATTGTATTGAGGGTTTTCTCTCTATTGTTTGCACAATATATTTCATCTTTCATGGATCTTTTATTTTTTGCTTCTCTATTTATGTGACAAGTTTGCATGCAGGTGATTCTTGGGAGCTGTAGGGTTGAGTTTTCATCAACTCCAATAATTTAGACAAACAAAGATCTACTTCTGGTTACATTTCCACATTTGTTGGGGCAGTTATCAATTAGGGTTCTTAATTTAAACATACAGTTACACAATCATCTGTAGAGACTGAGTATATGGCTCTCTCTGAGGGAGCAAAGGAGATGGTATGGTTGTAGCTTTTGTATAGAAAATTGGGTCTGAATCAATCAGATTTTAATTTATTTATGACAGTAACAGTTTTATATTTATGAGTAAGCATCATACATCTCAGCGTCGTTCTAAACATATTGACTTACGTTATCACTACATTCAATATGTGGTTGAAGAAGGTAAGCTTCATGTGGTGAAGATTGACACCAAGGAGAATCCAGTTAATGCTCTAACGAAGGTTGTTACATGGGAGAAGTTCAAGTTTTATCGAGCTTCTCTCGACATTTCTAGAATGTTATAACAAGAATCGAAGTGGGGGAATGGCTTTGTTGCAGTAGTAGTTTGTCTTCAAGTGGGAGAATGTTGAGGGTGTGAAGCCCAACAGTCAAACTTAGTTTCCCTCCAATTATCTATGTATGTTCAGCTTCTTTGTTCGATATGCAAACAGTCTGTTGGAGATGTATTTATGTTTAATCTATTGTGTATTCAAAGGACTTTTTACTCTAATCAATAAACTAATTCCCTTGCTTCAAGAGAAGACGTAGGCATTTTCCAAACCACTATAAATCTGTGTGTTCAATCTTTGTTTTGTTTATTGTTGTTTGTATATTTCATTATTCACTCTTTCATATTTACAAAAATGGCAGTCATAAAAGAAAAACAAATAAATACAAAGCTTCAAAGTTTCCCTTTATTTCTTGGATAAAATCACAGAGCCCACAATTTTCTCTCTTTCTGTACAAAGAATTAGTAGTCTCTCTTTCTGTACAAAGAATCATTATCTCTCCCAAAATTCAATGTTGTCTCTCCCTTCTCTAAAATTAGAAAAAGAATCCCCCTCTTTCTCAAAAGAAAACTACAATAAATAGGGACTAAATCTTGAAAAATAAAAATATCCCCCCCCCACAAATGAAGGCAGTGTCTAACTAGCAAACTAAAACGTTATGTGGATATGCCCATGCCTCATAGAATACTTTCAATGTCAGAGCATGTCGTACTCTGACTGGTTTGTCCTCCATCATCCCTTGTTAGAAGTAATCAGTACGTTAAAATATTAAAACATTAAATATGACAGTAAAAAGTGCCCGCTAATATATTCAATAATAAAATCTTTGGGAGTGCATGTGGTTGGTAAAGATTTTAAAACTTATAAATATATATATTTTGTTGATTTTAATTCTAATACAGTATGAATTTATTAAATCTCCGTATTAATATTTGAATATGATATAATATATGTAATTTCTATTTTATGATTTTTAAATGATTATATAATATAAAATATAAATTCTCTCTTCCTATTAAAGTATTATTAATATATGTTAATTTTTATAAAATAAAAATATATAATTAACATTTTACTTTTTTTTTTAAATTATATATATTTATTTAAATAAATAATTTTATACTATACTTTAAAACATATATTTAATTCTATTATCCTTTTATAATGCATATTTGATATTAAAATTATAAGAATTAATTTAATTATGAATATAATTTCTAATATCTAAATTATACATTTATGTAACTTATAATTAATGATTTTATTTTTACATATATCTTATTTAGTGATCTCATATTGATTTATTAAACCTCTATTTTCTTATCTATATATCTTTAAAATATATTTTTAGAATATTTACAATAATTATAATATAAGTTTTAAATTAATATCTAAATATAAAATCAATTCATGTGAAAAAAATGAATGTAAAGAAAATATATTAATTTTTATTTTTATTATTAATTTATAATTATTCATTATAAATATATTTAATATAATTATTATTATTTATAAGATGAATTGATGACAAATTTGATTTGTACAATATTATCATTATATATGATCTGATAATATTTAGATTATAATTTAAGTTAAATATGTAATATTAACTATATAACCCAAATTCAAACCCTAACCCTAACCATAATTTAAACCATAAACCTAAACTCTTAGACTAATCATAGTCCTAACCCTAAACTCTAACTTTAACCATAATCATAACCCAACCATAGAATAATAATGAAAACCCTAAACTTAA
>MU224968.1:6779184-6799120 GCA_018584345.1 Thuja plicata
AAAGTGTTGAATTGTAATCATTTGAAGTCTCCTTTCAACATTTATCAAGCATACAATCAGTCTGATAACTCAGACCAGCAAGTCAGAAGTTTGCATGTGAATTGTTTAACGAAATTCCTTGAGCTTTTAATCAGCATTTTGAGGTCAGACTTGAGCAGGGTCATTACACTTAATCATTACCGTAGATCTTAGGGTTTGGTCAGATCCAATGAATCCTTCCAACATTTCATTTCCATCTACATTATAGAATACATCCTAAAACTCCTTGAATTCGTAAATAAAATTGTTAAACATATATTAAATTCTCATTTAATTATCCACAACAATCATCCTTATCTTAAATATGCTTTACATATCCCAAGAAAATTAACTATGTCAGTTGGGATCTCAAATCTCTCTCAAACTGTCAAAATATTGACACTCAGTCAATACTGTGTTCTTCCGCTCGGTCATCACGAGATAACTCAGTAATTCTCTGACACTCGGCAAATACTGATGCTCGTTCGACACTAAATTTTCTCAGCACATAATGGCACTTGGTCGACACTCGCATCACTCGGCACAAACTTAAGTTTCTTAATCTTTTGCTTTGTTACTCGGTCAAGACTAATCTTGTAGTCATCCAAACTTCACTTAGACTTAAGATAAATAATATATTACCTTGTCAAGGTACAATCTCATCAAGTACCCATTGTAGTTTCACATAACTCAACCATTTCACCAGGTCTTCTTGTTATCTCTCCTTTTCAAATCTTCTTCATCAATAAATTGATATGGCACTTTACAAGATAGCAAGTGTCTTACCAGTTAAGGTTTGACATCAATGGCAATATAACAATTGTTTCAATTCTAGTTTCCAACAATCTTCCTCTTTGGCATTAATGCCAAACACATGCAAACAAACAACATATGCAAGGTTTCCAAACAATCCAAAAAGTATGTTCTGTAAAAAGATTTTCATTAATGTCCTTAGCTTCATTATGATTCTCTCTAATATAAATATTTTATCCCTCTTGGATAGATTTCTCTCTGTGTAATCTATTTCTTTGAACATCTCCTTCATAGTAGATCTCCCTCAATGTTTTCATGACATATTCTCCCTCTATGGTATATCTCCCTCTTTGACAATAATTCCAAATACATACATCTTCATCATGTAGATATCTTTGTGTCAGGTTTTCTGAATTCTATGCTCCCTTTGTCATCTTGCTTATGATTGATCAATGTGTTTTGCTTAACACTACACAAATTTTGGCAACTCCTAAAGTATGACCACCTTTTGCATCAATCTGTCAGATATTCTATGTAATACATTTGATGCAACCACTCCATATGATCTCAATTAGCCTCAAATAGGGGAATCACCCCTAATTTGCCTCTTAGATACTCATGAAAATCCTTAGGTAAAGCCTTAGTAAATATATCTACCAATTGTTCCTTTGTATTAACATATTCAAGTCTTACTTCTTTGTCTTGTACCAGCTCTCTCAAGTAATGATATTTGATAGCAATATGCTTCGTCTGTGTATGCATCACAAAAAATAACAACTGGGTTTGTGATTTCCTCCTTCATACCTTTCAACAATTGCTTGATCCACAATATGTTTGAACAATTCACTATTGTTGCTACATATTTAGCTTCTACTATAGATTGGAAAATACAGTTCTATTTCTTGCTTGTCCAAGATACTAATCTCTTTCCTAAAAACAATGCACCACCACTTGTGCTCTTTCTATCATCAACATTACCTGCCTAGTCCACATCTGCGTAAACTTATAGTTCAAACTTCTCATAATTCTTGTAATATAATCCATAGTCCTTTGGTCCCTTCAAATATCTCAGAATTATTTTCACTACCATCAAGTGACTATCTTTAGGATTTGCAAAAAATCTTGCAACAATCTCAACTACTAATGCAATATATGGTCTACTATGGACAACATATTATAGTTTTCCAATCATTGATCTATACAGGGTTTGATTCACTTTAGTTGTCTTGTCAGTCTTTGATAGCTTATGTCCATTAGCCATACGAGTACTTACTAGTCTGGAGTCCTCCATGCCAAAAGTTTTTAGTATCTCCTTGATATACTTAGATTGTATAATGTAGATACCTTTCTTCATCTGATATACTTGCAAACCAAAAAAGGATTTGATCTCTCCAAACATAGACATCTCAAATTCAGTTTGCATCTCTTTTGCAAATAATTGGCATAAAACATCTTGTCCTCCAAATATGATATCATCAACAAATATTTCAGCTAACAATATCCCTTTACCTTTCTAAAACTTTAAGTACAAATTATTATTATCATTTCTCCTTGTAAATCCAATCTTGACTAATTAATTGTTCAATCTCTCATACCATCCTCTAGGGTCTTGCTTCAATCCATACAACGCTTTATGTAGCTTGCAAACCATATTCTTCTTTCTTGAATCAAAAAATCCTTCAACTTGTTCAATGTATACCTCTTCTTCCAATATTCCATTTAGAAATGTTGATTTGACATCCATTTGATATACTTTGAATATTTTGTAAGCTGCATAAGCCAGTAGAGTTCTAACTCCTAATCTAGCAACTCAGGCAAACGTCTCACCGTAGTCAATGCCTTATTCTTGTGAATAACCTTTGCATACCAGTCTAGCCTTATTTCTTATAAATTCTCCATGTTCATTCAACTTATTTCTAAATACCCACTTTATTCCAATAAAATTCTTGTCCTTTGGTCTAGGTACTAGTGTCCAGGTTTTGTGCTTCTCAATTTTTTCAATCTCTTCATTCATGGCTTATATCCAATCTTCATTTCCTAAAGCATATTTCACTATTTTCAGCTCAAAATCTTACAATAAACATGTCTGATTTTTTTTGAATTGCTTCTTGTCATGACCTCTGAATCTTTATCTCCACTAATTTGATCTGGTTTATGATGTATTCTTACATACTTTGCTAGTGTAGGCTCTGGTCTCCTTTTCTCTTGTTGTTCATCCTCAGATTCATCATCAAAATTTATTTCACATTCATTTTGTGTCTCTGCTTCTTCCTCGGCAGTCTCCTCCTTATGCTCGGCAACGTCTTTCTGTAACTAGGCATTTTCTTGTTGTTGCTCAGCAGCATCATTTTGTTGTTTGACAGCTTCTTTTTCATGTTCAGGCACAATGCTGGGCTCTCCTTCATTCATGTAAATGAAAGATCTATAATCTTCAGGTTCTTGCTTGCATTCCACTTCATTCTTTTCTGCATATTCATCAATTCTAACATTTACGCTTTCCACAACTTTGTTAGTGTTATAATTCAAACACTTATACACTTTGCTCTTAGTAAAATAACCTATGAATATGCCTTCACCACTCTTAGCATCAAGTTTTCCATTTCTATTGTCCTTCACTATATAACATTTTCTTCCAAAAACTTTAAAATATTTTACATTAGGTACATAGCCAAACCATAACTCATAAGGTGTAATATTTGTACATTTCTTGACTTGTACTCAGTTCAAGGTATAGATTGTTGTACTTACAACTTCTCTCCAGTAATTTTGTGCAACATTATTTTCTACCGTCGATGTTTTAGCATAATCCATTATTGATCTATTCCTTCTCTCGGCTATGCCACTCTATGGGGGAGTCCTTGGAGCAGACATTTATCTTTTAATTCCTCTATCATTGCAGAACAAGTTGAACTCATTAGATATAAATTATTCTCCTCTTTTATATCTCGGACATCTCAAGCTCTTACCTGTCTCTTTTTCAACTTTTGCCAAATACCACTTAAACAACTAAAAAGCATCAGATTTTTCTTTGAGAAACATTACAATCATCATTCTAGAGTAATCATCAACAAACAATATGAAATATTTATCACCTCAGTAGCTTTGTACACCAATAGGTCCACAAAGGTTAGTATGAACCAGCTATAGAACATCATCTGAAGTATCAATTTTTCTCTTAAAACTAGACTTTGTCATTTTTCCCAACTGACATTGCTTGCACATAACATTATTAGGTTTCTTCAATCTTGGTAACCCTTTTACTCTTTTGATCTTACTAATGTTTACCAAATTGTCAAATTTCACATGACATAACCTCTTATGCCATAACCATATATAATCATATTTTGCAAACAAACATGTCTCATTAGATAAATCTAGATAGAACAAATTACCTCTTGTTTGTTCTCTACTTCCAATCAATTCACCGGTAGCATCAAAGATTTTAGCCTTTTTGTGATGAAACTCAACTCGGTATCCAAAAGTATTCAACTAAGAAACACTCAACAAATTACAATTTATTCCTTCAACCCAATAAGCATTGTCACATGTAATCTTGTCAGTCAATTTTATTAATCCTTTTCCTTTCAAAGGACATGGTTTGTCATTTCCAAATTTAACACTACCACCTTTGCAATAGTTTAAGGTTTCAATTTTTTTTTTATCACTAGTCATGTGATGTGAGCAACCACTATCAATTATCCATCTATCACCTTTACTCATATATGAAATAAGTGTAGTTTTCTCATCTTTCATAGCAACATAAACAACTTCTATATCACTGTCATCAGATTTATCAGATTCACTATCAGTTTCTTCTTCAGTAATATAGCAAGATTTCTTACATTTGTCTTTATAGTCCTTATACCTTCTGAAATTTGTCTTCCCTTTTGTCTTTATACTTTCTTTCTCTTCTCTCATCCTTGGCATTCTCGTCAGGACATCTTGCAGCAATATGGCCAACTTTGTTACATGAAAAACACATTATAGGAAGTTTACCTTTGAATTTTCCTATTCCTCTCGGTAGTCTTCTAGCCATGAGTGCTTCAAGTTCATCAAGATCTTAATCAGAAGTGTCACTATCGCTATTCACATGTCTTTCTTTTCCTTTCTTTGATTTATGAAGATTCAATTGTGATTGGAATGCATAATCAACATGGTGAGGAGCGAAATTATCAAAATTTGACATTTCAAAAGCAGTAAGTCTACCAACTAGACCTTCCAGATTTAAGTTGTTACCAGGAGTACATCTCAGTTCTTGTATAGTAGATACTCTAATAACATATATAGGAAGTAAGGTTCTCAAAACCTTTCTAATAACACTATCATCACTAATAGTTCCATTTGCTCCTCTAATAGCATTTACAACCTCCTTAACTTGGCTAAAATACTGAACAATAGTTTCACCATATTGCATTCTCATCTCATAAACTTACCTCTCAAGCTTTCAGATTTGGCTCTCAATACATTTGTATCACCCCCATAGATAGTTGCCAATGTATCCCAGATTTCTTTTGTAGTTTTGCAATCCTTTATGTCTTCAAATTTAGGATAGCTTAGGACTAATGCAATATCCATCATTGCTTGGTTGTGTTCTTATTTTTCTTTCATCTGTTGAGCTATCATAGTAGTAGGCACTGATATGAAATCATGTTCCACATAGTATTTTTTAGCATCTCCAATTCCAGCTAGGTGTAACTTCATCAAACTTTTCCATGCAGGTAAATTCTCTTTGTTTAGCCTTGGTACCTCCTTTTTATACATCTTGATCTTTAGCTTCAAGTACCTTCAAAATTTCTCTACAAGCACCACAAATCTCTGATACCAATTGTTAGAATGATTTAGAATAACTAAGAGGGGGGTGAATCAATTATCCAAGGTCCAAATGTACCAATTGAACTTTCAAACACTTCAACCAACTCATATCCACTCAGTAATCCACTCGGTCTCTATAGAACATAATCAATAATATAAAATTGTAGTTTACTATCCTATTGTAATCAACTTGCAGAATATAAACTCTTAATAGTGCAACACATCAAATAAAATTCACACAAGTATGACACCAGGATTAACGTGGAAACCCAATATGGGAAAAACCACTAGTAACATGCTACCAATTTTTCATTCTTCTGAAGTAAGCTCTATGAAAATCCAACCCGGTTAAAGGTTACAATACAAACTGTTTAATGTGACCAGTTAAAGGATTTAATCACTATGTTAGAAGTGATCCTTCTTTGAGGGCTTATACCATTCCATTATAATGTCACCTTGATTAAAGGATTTAACAATATGACTGTTAGGTCAACCTTGTTTAAAAGGATTTTGCAACTGATACAATGGTTAGAAAGTAATAGAAAATTGTGATATGAAATATACAACTCACTTTGCAAATACAAATCTAATTATAGCTCAAATTCTAATTCATTGACTGGCCTTCATTGTCATCTCCATCACTCATATCTTCTTGTAAATCGTTCAAGCAATCACCACTGTGTAGTCTTGTATGGCTCTCTTCAGCCTTCTCTTCCTTCTACTTATATTTTTCCAATCAACTGAATTAACCCATGCCACACTCACATAAACTAAAATTAGGTTAATCTTATACCTCTCTGATCAGGTAGCTCAATCTATTGCCACTTAATCATCACCGTAGATCTTAGGGTTTGGTCAGATCTAACGAATCCTTCCAATATTTCATTTCCATCTACAATGTAGAATACATCCTAAAAATCCTTCTTGAACCCATAAATAAAATGGTTAAACATATTAAATTCTCATTTAATTCTCCACAACAATCATCCTTATCTTAAATATACTTCACATATCCCAAGAAAATCAACTATGTCAGTTGGGATCTCAAATCTCTCTCAAACTATAAAAATATTGACACTCAGTCAATATTGTGTTCTTCCACTCAGTCATCACTAGATAACTTGGTAATTCTCTGACACTCAGAAAATATTGATGCTCGGTCAACACTAACTTTTCTTGGCACATGTTGGCGCTCGGTCAACACTTGCATCACTCAGCACAAACTTAAGTTTCTTAATCTTATGCTATGTTACTCGGTCAAGACTAGTCTTGTAGTCATCCAAACTTCACTTAGACTTAAGATAAACAATATATTACCTTGTCAAGGTGTGATCTCATCAAGTACCCATTGTAGTTTCACATAGCTCAACCATTCCACTAGGTCTTCTTGTTATCTATCCCTTTCAAATCTTCTTCATCAATCAATTGATATGACACTTTACAAGATAGCAACTGTCTTACCAGTTAAGGTTTGACATCAATGGCAATATAACAATTGTTTCAATTGTAGTTTCCAACAATTTCCAAATATTTGTTCATTCTAAGTTAATACTTCATATCAACTATATCATATTGCACTTTCAATTTTACTATAAATGTATATAAGATTCAAGAGTACAAATAGACTATTCCATGTGAGCCACATAATCATAATTAAGATCTAATCATAAATCAAATGTCTATATTATCAAACTCAAGTAACATGTTCTGAGGTGACCTCTAAATATAAGGTATATGTGTTGATTTATAGGTAGGGCATCACGCAAAGAAGGTGGAAAATTTCATCATCGCATGTCTTCCTAGAGAGAGCATCTGTGGAACCAAAATGAGGATGTGCCAAAGTGATAGGTGGAACATCTTCTGCATGATGAAACCAATATGAAATAAATAAGGATCCTTGCAGTTCTAAAACAAAATTATGATAAGTTAGAGCCTAAGAGAAAGGAAAATGGCTCACACAGCTAATCATAGTAGATATATTCTATAAATTTGGCAACTCTATGGGGCCTTCACTTGTGAAGATTTGGATTCAAGAGCTCTAAGAAGAGGAAAACAAAATTGTGGAACACCTTGAGACAAAAGTCTCATTTACAACTTTGAGAGAGTGGACAACAAGGGGCCCCACTCAGCATTGATTCTCTACACAATTACCTAAGGTCTTTGAAGGCTTGATTAATCTTAAACATATCTTTGAACGAGATATCATTGAGCACTAGTAGGGTAAATTCCATTTTGAATTCAAGTTTTATCAGCGGTCACAAAATGACATCAATCTCTATGGCACTTAGACGCAAGCTCAAATTATGGAAAATTAGACAATTCTAATGTTTATCTTCTGGTTACCATTTAATTTTATGTTCCTCCTCTTCCCTTACATCATGGAGGAAAGGAGATGGGAGTCCCAATTGCATGAAGTTTGCAAAATCATTTTTCATTTTTATTATTCGAGCTCCAAGAGTGTGATGGTATTCTCTTCCCACAATGTGGCTTTATGATAGGCTATGAATTTTTTTGCCTTCTTTGAAATTTCCCTCCTTTCTAATATTATTGTCACTATTACAACATCATTTTCCCTTTTATAGAGTCTCTAAATAAGGGGCCCAAACTTAGCTTCGTTTGTCGTCATGCCCTACAAGATTTGTTCAATGAATAAGCATGCTTTTGTGCTCAATTTTTTATCATCGTCAATGAATTTAAAGGTAGAAGAATATCGTATCTTTTCTAGGAAGAAACATATAACTGATGGAGAATAGGTACAAAATTCCCTTACGGTGCTATGGTAGACTTTGTTCTACAACTATTGAAGTTGGTGGCCTTTGTCTCATATCTCTTTTTGTATATTGTTGAATTCACCTAAAGCATGATAAATACTAGTGCAATAGCTATAGCTCTTGGTTCTGAATTCTCAATAAAAATTCAACAACTTTCCTTACTCCCATCTTTGTGTCCAGTGATTCTTAGATTTCTTGAAGCCTTCTCTAGAAATTGGTTTCATTGAGTTGTAATCCCTGCTATATTTGACCCAACTCTTGATATTTTACATTTATTTGGGATTTACCAAAACCTTTTTATTTATTTTATGGGCTTTCATACACTATGGTATCTTCTAACCCTTTTTCAACTTCTCATGCTCAACTTTTACTTTTCTTTCCTTTTGAAGTTGAACATTATCTTTATCTAAAATATATTGTTGCAGCTTCCCCAACTCCTGGTCTCTTGTTTGCAATATGACAACAACATCTATCTTTTCCTTTTGAATACTAACACTTTTATCCCCGAGATCTTGAAACTCTTGATCTTTGGCCTGCATGTAAGAAATTATAGCCTCTTTTTCCTTTTTGAGAGCAATGATTACATTTTTGGAGTATGGAGTTCCTTTTTCATCGTTGCCTTTGTTGCATTCTCTATTTGAAGGAAGGTGTAACTCTTTTATTAAACTTCCCTCCTTAACTTGAAATATCTACTTCGTACCCCTTTATATTAGTTATGAGCCTCTCCACAGTGGTTCCCACACTTTCTAATTCCCTCACCATCTTCTCCATTTTTTAAATTTCATTTCAATAAATTAGAAGTCGCCACTCTTTGTAATTCTTCCAAAAAATCTACTTTATTTTGAAGGTTAGCATGACTTGTATTAATTCTGACTACTTGGACTGTATAATATTATATCTACATCTCAATCTCCCATTTTTTAACATTCAGGTTCATTGATGTTATCATTATGGTTTGTAGACCCTCAGTCATAAAGGGTCTCTATCTTGGGCATAGACATCTTGACGACATCCTTCAGATTTCTCTTTTGCATTCTTGTGGATTGAGCCTCTCTTGTTGTATTAGACTGATACCTAAATTCTTTGGGAGACTAAACTTGTTTTCTAGAAAGAGCGAAACTAGTTGGAAGACCAAAAGATAGGGATATAATTGAAGCACTGATCTATGAACTAGCAATCAATGTTCTAGGAAGGCTTAAGGTAGTAGGTGAGAAAAGTAGAATACTTGGGAGTGTTGGGGTTGCAAAATAGGAAGGTGGGATCATCAACTATGTAGATTATGAGGGAGGTGGAGTGGTTGATGAGGATGGGAAATGCGTCAATGATAATATTTGTGCAATTATGTTGGTCAATGAAGGGTCTGAAGTAAATATAAATATAGAAGGGACATTTAAACTTAAGGAGAAACGAGACTATGTGATGACCTCGGTCATGGTATGTATTATCCTAAAAAGTTATAACTCATAATTGGATGCTCTATTATGCCCCATTTTGGTGATTTTGAGATCAAATGTTCATTATGCTTGAGCATGACAACCTAATTCCTCTTTTGGACTGCTTCTTCTCTACCATCTTGGCACCCAATTCAAATTTTGGACCAAAATCCTAGGTATAGGGATGGGAAATGTTGAGAGGTGGAGTGGTTGGTGAGGATGGGAAATGCATTAATGATTGTTTTTGTGCATTTTTTTTGGTTGATGAAGGGTCCAAAGTAGATATAAATACACAAGGGACATTTAAACTTGAGGAGAAATGAGACTATGCGATGGCCTTAGTCACTGTATATGTTATACTAAAATGTTAGCACTCATAATTAGATTCTTTATTAGGTCCCATTTTGGTTATTTTGAGATCAAATTTTCATTATGCTTGATCCTAGAAACCCAATTCCTCTTTTAGACCACTTCTTCTCTACCATCCTAGCACCCAATTTGAATTTTGGACCAAAATCTCAAGTATAGGTCGACAAAGTCAACTTGTACGCTTGGACTTGGGCCCATATTTGGCTGAGAGCCCTATGTCAAGGTGTTAATGGAGGAAAAGATCTTTTCATCAACCAGGATCAATTTTGAATCCCAAAATGGCCAATGAGGTATAAAAACACCCTATAAAAATATCTTTACACTAGATAATTGCAATGTGATTTCTATGATAAATCTAATGTTATTATCCAAACTTGAAATGGTTTCACCTATCCTACCCATCATTATATTACTTCTCCTATATAATTTGGTGGTAAAACTCTATATGTCACCTTTTCTATTATCCCAACTTCTGACGAGTTTCAAGTTAGGCTTGGTCTTCCTTGGCTCACTTTCATTAAATATGTAGTCTCTCATATTCACAAGTGTTTGAAATTTCCCCATGATGGAGAAATAATCACGATTAATCATAGTCTCTATCAACCTTTAGCACCTTGAGAACATTTTGAACTTGACTTCTTTTTTCCTTCTATGCCTCAACCAATTCAACCTTGTAAAGACAATCTCTTTCTATCCTAACAGAAATTCAAAATCTAAAAGATTTTTGAGCTTAGTAACCTTAAGGATGTTCCATCTCTTTGTCTTGCACCTAGAATTATTCCTACACCTCCTTTATATGCTTTTTTTCTACCTCCTATATCCTATAAACTTTCTATTGATTTTATATCTCAACCTAGTGCGGTGTCTTCCCTTCTTCCTCATAAAGAAGAAAAGGAACCGATGTTGATTGAACCTAAACCAAACCAAATCTCAAGAAAATACAAATGTAACTATTGTGCTTGTGACTGCCCTCGTAAACATCATGCTAGATCTCATGAGTGTTCTTCTCAAGATATTTTCTCCCCTAAGACACCTAGAGATGCTTTGATTCCCTTTGACCAACCTATGCATATCCCAAGGGAGGTAGCTAATTTGAAAAAGAGAAAATTGAACAAACATGATAATTCAATCGTATATTAGATTATATTATAATTAATTTGGATGAAGAAGATACTCTTGATGATGATGATTTCAATATTTCTAAGGACGATATTCATGCTACTGATTATGATAATATGTACAAGATTATTTATTTTAATCATGATTTACGAGTTATGTTTTCAAAACAATTATCTCTTAATCCCAGTGATAAACAAAGTGGCCCATCTTTACAACATGGTCCTTGTTTAGAAATGGCTATTGTTCCATATACCATTTTTGATGTTGCTCCTATTTCATGTTTCTCACCTTCTCTAAACAATATAGATCGAGATGGAGGGTAGGCGATATACTTGACTAGCTCCTCTTGTACGATAGATTCTTTTTGTTTGCTTGTTGTAATGTACATGCTTTCCCGTGATGTACTACTTGTTATATGTTTGTTTAGATCTCTTTAGATGACCCTTGTTTCTCTTTTGGAACAACATGGTAAAGGAATTGACATTTTGCAACATTCCTCTATCTATATTTCACTTATCCTATATGTTTTTACATGTTATGTCATGCATGTGCCACTGTTCGTAAATGTGCCTTTGTGTTGTTTGATTGAGGATGATGCAAAATGGTAGTTACCTATTCTTTTTGGTCTCCATTATGTCAACCCAAAATGTTCTTATTTGTAACTCTTACATGGAATTCTTCTATTTTTCTTGTATTTCTTCTACCTTTGGGGAATGATGACATTTATGATATACATGACTTATCATATGATCATACTAACCCCTGAGTTAGTAGATTCCTTTCATGATCTCTTTTTCATGTTTTCATTTACCTTGGTTTGTCCTTTCTTGAGGACACATCATAGTGGAAACATCTCTTGTGGGTGCATGTATTCTCTGTTATAGTAATTGCTCCAATTAAGGCATTTGCAATCGCTTTAATGTGAGGGCATACACTCTACTCCTTGTTTCATATTTACACACACACAATGATTCAATGAAATATCTTTTATGCATATGTATAAGGATACAATGCTTTCCTTACATTTATCTTTTCATTATCATGACCCTATGCATTATTTAGTAGATCCCTTTGGAGACGATGCTTTTCTTAGGACTGGTCACTTTTTAAGGATCCCTTAATGGAGACAATTCTTTCCTTAAAGATTGATCCATTTCTTTTGATGGGTTGACTATCATAACACCACTTACTAGACTATCAATGTCACTCTTTTGCAACAACACTTTATCTTTGCATGATCCATAGTAAGGAAATACCTTAATAGGCTAGTGGTTGTGCCTCCTTCTCTCTCTCTTTCTAGTTGTGCCTCTTTTATCTTAGTTATGGATTTGATGAAGACTTAAGTCACTTGGGGGCTTGATGTTTCTTTTTCTCCTTGACCTTGATAAAAATGTTCTTGTGCATTGATCTACTTTACCCATAGAATAATCTTATCTCATACTCTCGCTAAAGTGGGGGATAGATGTACTATCCTAAAAAGTTAGAAAACATGATTGGATGCTTTATTAGGCCCCATTTTGGTGGATTTGAGATCAAATTTCCATTATGCTTGATCTTGAAAAACTTGATTCCTCTTTCCCCACTTATTCTCTACCATATTGACACCCAGTTCAAATTTTGGACCAAAATCCCATGTATATGTCAACACATCTGACCTATACCCTTGGATTTAGGCCTAAATTTGGGTCAGAGCCCTATGTTGGCGTGTTAATGAAGGAAAAGATCTGGTGGTCGTCCCAAATCAATTTTGAATCTTGAAATGGTGGATGAGTTATAAAAAACCCTATATCTCCTCATTTTACATCCATTAATATACTTTGATGATCTACAACTTTACAATCAAGTTTTCAAGAGCAATCAAGCAATTAAGAGCAATTGAGTAATTAGACACAGTATTTTAAGGCAAGCATCCAAGATCTAGTTTCTCCAATTCATTAAAGTTCATTCCAAGGTGATATTCTCCATTGAATCAAATTTATATCCCATGATGGTCAAGTAGAGTAATTCTCAATGAAGCAAGAAGATCCTTCCATCCATCTACATTCATCTCTCCTTCACTGCAACCAATTATCAAACATATAGATACATTGAAGATCTAGGAGTGGTATTAATATATCCATGCATTTGTAAGGGAGTCCTTCATTCTTATTATACAAATCAAGAACAAATCCCTAATTCCAAGCACATTCAAGCATCTTCATGGGTATGGGTGATTTCTACAACTGTCTGTGAGGATTTATGTAAGGTGAATCTAACATTTACCTTTTTACATACTTTCCTTTTATTTAATTTCAATTCAATTTAAATGTTGATTCCTAGACAGGGTTTTGACCAAGGCAAACCTCTTTTATCCAACCTTTTCCCCATTTTTTGTGTGTAGGAATATGATACATAGTTGTCAGATCTTTTCGAGGCAGATCAGGAACAATCAGAGCGACCTTGAAAGTTCCAAATAGGAAGCCTAGGTATAGGTTTAAATATCCAACCTATACTTCAGGTATAGGTCAACACAACCAACCTATACCCTCAAAAACATGCTCAAATTTGGAATAAAATGAGGTTATTGTATCGATATATCAACAAATTTATTACATGTACTTCCAGTATTCTGTTTGTCTGTTATTCAGATCCAAAGTTGCTTATCTCCTATTTCATTTCTAAATACTTCTAAATCTTTCCTCATTTGCATTTTTCTATTTATTATCATTTTCCATTTCAAAATTATGTATTTAGCAAAGGAAACCATTGTCCCCATTTAGCGCTTGAGTCACATATTGAGCCTTATGGGGAAATCTTCCTTCTAAATGTGCAATCTTGAAAAGGGAGGTGATCAACCCTAGTTTTTCATTGTTTCCCTTTTTCCATTATACATGGAAAAAATAAGCACAAAAATAAGAATTGTTATTTTGTTGGAAATATGAGATGCATTGGAAGTAAGTACTAATGATCATGGTTGATTGTGGAGAATTAGTTTGCACAAAAGTGGCCATTGTGAATCCTATAAACCATGGAAGGGATGGAGGTGGTGGTAAGGGGGATTTGACCAAAGACTAAGAAGAGAGAAGGGATGAAAAACTTACATGTTGATCAAGGGTCATTGGAGCCACTATCATGACTTCCTACTCGTCTTTGTCTTTGTCTTCAAGAATATTTGTCGGGTCTATTTTCCTTTTTCTTCATCTCTTCTCTAGAGGAGGTTCTTCTACTCCTTCCACTTCAAACCCTTTAGAATATTATCCTTAACCAAACCACCTCTTTAGTATCCTTGTATGCAGTTTATGAATTGCTTCCATAACTAAAACCATCAATTTGGGAAATGAATATAAAGCATCGGTCTCTCTCCCAATTTGGGTGATTTTGGCTTACCTTTTTTAGGGGTAACTTCACATTCAGACCTGCCTTCACCATTGGAATTATTTGAGTACCTCGCACCTAGATGCTCTTTATTCCAATCTATGTCAAAGTCATGATCCCAATCTAGATAATCGTATGAGGTGTCCATATCACCAATTTATTGGCAATAAATCCATAAATTTTCCATATTATTAGGGGCCCAATTTTCTTCTCTAAGATATTTCCTTATTGACTGGATAATATTTCAAGTTGGGTTTGCCTGTAAAAAAAACCATTATGGTCACCCCCCACAAAGGAACCTAGATAAATCTACAACTGTATTGGGCCCTATCTATAGTGACTATTACACTCTTTCCAATAAGGTTTCATAGCATATGAAAATGGAGCTCCATGATTAGAGGCTAGTCATCCATATAGATTGTAATACCAAAAGTCAAAGATGCAAGTCTAATTTTAATAGCTTGGAAATTAGTATGTGTTCAACTTTATTCTTTGATATAGATATCCCTCCATAAGTCAATATACCCTTGAAGATGGTTGTCTTCTTCCTTTTGAAACCAAAAAGTGTATCCACTATAGACATTTGTCAAAAAACCTCTAATGTTAGGGTTCAATTAGTTATACACGAGCAGCCTAAAAGGTTCACCCATAAAACCATGCACACACACCAAATTAAAGTTTTGTCCACAAAATAAATCACACCCGAAGGCCAAGCCCTACATAAAAGATATTTGATCTCCTAAAAACCTCTAAATCTTCTCCTCCATAGAAAAAAAATTGAAGAATATGGGTCAAAAAGATAATAGAAAACTCATAATAATCATATGAAGAAAATAAAATGTGGGTCCACGTAGTTACTATATTTCTTCTATTTCCCTCACCCATGACATGTAAATGTAGGTATTTTAAAAAAAACATTACATTTTGATATAAAAAGTGAGCAAGGAAAGAGGAGTTGTGAAATTTACTTTCTTTGTTATACTTTCCAAAATGTCTTTAGACCCCATTAGCAATGTTTTTTGCAAAATTATATTGATAGTCATTGTCTTCCTTTCTTAGCTTGAGCATGAACCCCAATTGGTATGGTTGCATGTCATAATCATCATCTTTGCAATAAAAAATAATCAATCATTGAGAATACATCCTACAAATTTTGTCTAAAGGATTTGATCGAGATGAGAAATGTAGGCATAGACCTATTCCAAGGAAATTGATTCAATTGATTATTGTAGAAGGTGACAATATGACCTCTCTTTGACTAGAAATCCTCAAGCACTCTGTGGCTAAATCCAGGAATTTTGGGGTCATATGGGAGGCAAATCATCTTCTGAATCACTCTAATATTGATAAATAATCTCAATTAAATCCCATGGAGCATTCCAATTTGAGCATTTTAGCATTTGGTACAAGTATCTATCAATTCAAGGTAAGGGTGTACATGAGGCATCAAGGACTATGATAAGACACACTACCACACATGATAACCCAAATAATATCAATCCCTTTGATTCATCATGACCTTCATTTTGTAGTAAGTCCTTCTCAAAGGCCCTTGGAATTAGTTCGTAAATCTAGATTATAGATATCACTGGCCCAATCCTGCACCATAGTTGCATCTTTGTGGGGAACCTTATCCAAGGTTCTGGTGTGTTCATATTTAGGTCTCTAAGGCATGGGAGTTCATGCATAAGAAGCATTGCTAAAAACATCTACATAGCAGGGTAGGTGTGCAGCTCAAGCACTAGCATGAGATCTTGAACCTTTCGCATCCATAGTCATAGACAAAAAATAATTGCTTCCTCCTTCTATCACATGTCCTTCTCTTAGATTTTTAAAATTTCTACAAATTATTTCTCTCTGGTTTTTGTTTGGATTCTTCAAAATGAATTTGTTGAAAAAGGAAAGTCAGAGACCTATTTGAAGATTATAATTTTACCATTTAGAGGGGACGTGAATCAATAAAAGGTACAAGCTTTTTAATTTTAAAATGAAATCTTAAAGCAACTGAAACTAAAACCAAAAGAAATGCAATCACACATGAAATAATGCACAAGCTTTTATGTGGAAACCCAAGATGGGAAAACCACAGTGAGAAATTCTACTAGGCTCTACTATCCTTATCTAATTTCACAGTTGAACATTTTACAAGATTTCAGGGCACCAACTTAATGAATCAGCAAATCCCCTTATATGAGTGCCAATCATCAAGTATCTAATCACTGACTCAAATTTCTTAGAGCACCAACTCTAAGATAATTATAAGAATAACAACTTATTACATTTTTTTTGCACCAACTCTAAGATAATCATAAGAATTACAAATTATTACATTTTTTTTAATTCCTTTGAGTATATGAGCAAACAATTATACTTTGAGTATATCAAAATAATTCCATTTTTCATCTCCAATCTAAATATAGTCTCAAATAATAACTTTGCAATTATAACTATCCCCTTTTATCTGAAACAAATTTATCTATAGGTTTGATAGAATAATATTTAAACTTTACTGCAAGTATAGATTTTTAATAAATTCCAAAACTAGGGTGGTGGTAAGGTTGCTTCCAAAAAGGATGGTGAAATCCCAAAATGCTTCAACAGGTTATACAAGAACCAAAAAGACTCTTCCCATAATAATCAATGACCTTACATCTTGTAAGTTGGAATGTGAGGGGCTTGGAGATGAGAGATAGAAAACTTGTAGTAAGGGATTAGTGCAACAAATTGAAGCATAAAGATGTGATTTGTTTGCAAGAGATTAAGGCCACTAGATATCAAGCTAACACCACTCTTAGCTTTATCTGGAATGAAGAAAATCACTTTGTGTCCAATAATGAGAAAGGGAAGGTGGGTTTTCTATATTTGTTAGACCCTCTTGGGTTGATATGGCGATTGATTTGTGTACCTCTCCGTGTAATAGAGCTTTTGTATCACTATTAACTATCATGGAAATGTTATTGGCATCTACAATATTTATGCCCCAAATGACTATAGGGATAGGGCTAAGCTATGGGTTTGGCTGGCCTCCTCACTCCCTAAGGTACACTGGATCCTTGTTGGTGATTTCAAAATGATTGAGCATAGAGATGACAAAAAGGGTGGTATTAGACATGAATAGAAAGGGAATGAACAATTTTATGGGGAAAAATGAAAAAGATGTCTAAACCTTGTAGATCCCTTAGATAAAATAAAGGATTCTCCCAATGACATTTTGTATACTTGGTGCAATAACCAATCCCAACAATAAAGAAACTATTGTAGATTGGAGAGGGTATATGTGGATGGGTCCCTATTCTCTTTTGATGTGGTTGATAACCGAACCCAGTTGTGGTAACCCTGACCACCATTTCAAATCACTCTCCGATCTCTGCCAATTTTATCATTGAAAATAAAACATAGACAAATAGGAGAGGAAACAAAATGTTTAAACTTAACATATCCCTGTTCAAAGATAAGGATAATATTTATTTTGTTAAAATGGCTACATGCCTAGCCAAGTTTAGCAATAATAATATGAGTTATGTGGAAAAATGGGAAGCCCTTACTAATCTTTGGAGAAAGATGTTACAATTCATTGGTAAAAAGGAAGCCAAAGACAGAAATAGGTTAGAAGGAGCCTTGCAATCCAAATTGAGTAGTGTTGAAGAGGTCCTCCAAAGAGACTCTCTGGATGAGTAGGTTGAAAGGGAATTACTAAATACTAAGGATGAGATAAGAAGGATACAAAACTACAAATTAAAGGGGCAAAGTATTAGGATAAATATGAATTTGATCAAAGAGGGAGACAAAGGCACAAAGTACTTCTTTAACATCACCAAACATAAACATAAAAGAAAACATATTGAAGAAATCTCAGTGGATAATGACATCTCCAAAGAACCAAAGGTTAGAACCAAAGCCTTTTTTAATTTTTACTCTAATCTCTTCACATTAGAATTTGCACAAGAAAATGAAAATTTTTTGCAGAAGTGCATAAAACTAATTCCTAAGAAAATTGATGAGATTGATGTCATTCAATTGTCTCAAGATATTTCATCCACTGAGATTGAATCCACCATTAAGTCTCTAGAAAATGATAAATCACTAGGGCTAGATGGACTCCATGTTGAGTTCTATAAAGCCAATATAGTGTGGGTGGCCATGAAATTGTTTAAACTCTATAAAGAGGCCTTCTTAAATGGATCCTTGGGGGAGTACATTAACATGGGGGTGATCAAACTACTACCCAAAGAAGGAGACAAGAAACATGTTATAAATTTAAGACCTATAACATTTCTTAACCTATCCTATAAGATCATTGCCAAGTTATTGGCTAATATGATCACTGGCCTCCTAGGGAAAATCATCTTTGTCACTCAAAATGGCTTCATTCAAGGCAGATACATTCTAGAAAATCTCATCACAAGTTGGGAATCCATGCATTGGGCAAAAGAACATGGTCATCACACAGCTATGGTTTTGCTGGATTTTGAAAAGGCATATGACAGGGTGGAATGGCCCTTTTTCATGGGAATGTTAAAAGCCTTTGGCTTCCCCTCATACTTTTTTTGATGGATAGAGATATTGTTTAAATATTCTTGTATTTTCATAGACATCAGTGGCATGTTGTCTAAACCAATTGTGTTAAAGAGATTAATCTGTAAGGGTTGTCCCATTACCCCGACATTATTTTTTCTTGTAGCATATGCATTATATTATATTTTGAGAGCACATAGTCTTGGAGCCCCGGTTAAGGGCATCAAACTCCCCAACAATGATGAACTATTAAATGCCCAAGTTTTCAATTACATTGCATTGTTCATAGAACTAATGAAAGGAATTTTGATGTGACTGTGGATAGAATTATATTCTTTTGCAAATCCTCTAGTGTAATGCCCCTTCAACCCTATCAAGTCTTGGTTATGATCGCTTGATATTAGGAAGGACTTTATGTGAGAATGATTCTTCTTGAGATGGTGTCTTAAAACCGAACCTCTTACAACTCACCATAACTTCGTATTTGATATAGGAAATAATATTGCATAGGTATGTTACTATACATCTTCTTGTGTGTTAATAATAGTTTAATACTAAAAGGATCGCCTGATAGACTTATATGCTTCTTTTGAGATGCTCATTATTAATATTTATGTTTACTTTAGGTTAATTGATTATAATCACTTAAAGGTTAGATCTGTTATCTTCTCTAATAATGTTACTTGGGATTAGAGATGATTAATGCATTTAGGGTTATACGATTTGGTTATCTTGTTTTGATAATGAGTACATGCCTAATGATTAAATGGGTTTGTGAAAGTTAATTGATGA